>JAWWNI010000793.1:0-129035 GCA_034642065.1 Darevskia nairensis | reverse complement strand
ACTGACAAGCTGGAACGTGTCCAGAGGAGGGCAACCAAAATGGTCAAAGGCCTGGAAACGATGCTTTATGAGGAACGGCTTAGGGAGCTGGGTATGTTTAGCCTGGAGAAGAGAAGGTTAAGGGGTGATATGATAGCCATGTTCAAATATATAAAAGGATGTCATATGGAGGAAGGAGAAAAGTTGTTTTCTGCTGCTCCAGAGAAGCGGACACGGAGCAATGGATTCAAACTACAAGAAAGAAGATTCCACCTAAACATTAGGAAGAATTTCCTGACAGTAAGAGCTGTTTGACAGTGGAATTTGCTGCCAAGGAGTGTGGTGGAGTCTCCTTCTTTGGAGGTCTTTAAGCAGAGGCTTGACAGCCACCTGTCAGGAATGCTTTGATGGTGTTTCCTGCTTGGCAGGGGGTTGGACTGGATGGCCCTTGTGGTCTCTTCCAACTCTAGGATTCTATGATTCTATTCTATGAAACAGCACCTATATCCAAAACCCAGGTGCGGTCCCTACAAGTTCTGTATCTGTATATGGTACAAATCACAATTCAGGGCCAAGTTCAACCACCCAGCTGTATTATCGAAAGCCAGCAAAAGGATTTCTGCTAGTGCAGCTGGAATTTCTGTTCTCGTGCACCACACACCTGGTGCCATCCCAAAATCTGCTCCAGGCTTAGAGGGCACCAAGGGAAGGGGGAGAGAGATAGATAGAATTGTGGAGTTGGAAGGGACCTCAAGGGCCATCTAGTCCAACCCCCTGCAATCCAGGAATCACAGCTCTAGAATCCCTGACGGAGGACCCGCCAAACCTCTGCTCGAAAACCTCTAAGGAAGGAGGCTCCACCACCTTCTGAAGGAGACCGTTCCGCTGTCAAACAGCTCTTGCTTCCAGAAAGGCCTTCCCAAGGTTGAGTCAGGGAGAAAATTCCATCGTGCAAGGCAAATTCTCCTTAGCTGTGGAGCTACGTTGAATACAAACCTTACTGGCCTTAAGTTCCATTTCCATCCAAATGCATTTGCACTCTTGTCTTTAGCAATTCTGCTCCCTGGGGAAGAGAGGTGGTGATGGAAAGCAGAGGGAAAGCCTTGGGCTGTTTGGGGTTACTGGCAACCTTCCTTTCTCCTGGAAGAGAACACACACAACCCTGGCTCCCACTGGCAAAAGCTCCCCGTCTCCCTATGAATTGGATAGGGCAGGGGGGCGGCAAACTAAGGCCCGCGGGACGGATCAGGCCCAATTGCCCTCTGGATCTGGCCCACGGACAGTCCTGGAATCGCCGCTTGGATTGGCGTGATCGTTCGGGCTGCACAATTATTACTTTTGCAATATTTCCCTGGGCGCCATTCCCCCACGCACCGCGGCGGCGCCTCCTCTCGGCTTCTTACCACCCTGTGAAGAAAGGGAGCTGGGCATTGGTGCCAACAGCCAGCGAATCCGAAGCCTCGCCACCCGCCCGCCAGCCTCTCTGTCCATGGCCACACTGTGGGCATCGTGATGGGTGCGTCGCATGGTGTCGTGGGGCTTCGGCTGGGGCTTGGCATGCCTGCTGGCCCCGTGACGGGCGCCTGGGAAAGCTGGCCCGGAAAGGAGAGGCGCCTGCTCCCAACCGCAGGCAGAGCGGCAGAGGAGGTAGGAAAGGGAGGGCAGGGGCTGGGGGAGAGAAGCCCCCCCCAGCCGCATGCGTGTTTGTGCGTGCGCGCAGTCTGGCACACCAAAAGATCTGAGGGGCACTGAACCGGCCCCCTCCTAAAAAAGTTTGCTGACCCCTGGGATAGGGCTTTCCCCGTATTTGAGGGAGATCACTGGCGCCTTTGCAACCAGTCCCAATAAAGATCTCAGATTCATTTGCTTGGCCCACGCCCAAAGAGTGAAAGGCACCGCAACAACTTGCCTCGGCTACATGCCACCCGAACTGGCACTGTCATGCCTGCAAGGAGGAGCGCTAGAGGCCAGGAAGGAGGGCTGGGAGGTGGGGACCGTAGTGGCGGCGTAAAATGAGCGGAGGCGAAGGCCTGTCGATTTTAGTGTTTTGATTAGATACTTTATTGGAAGCAAAAAATTCTGTGCATGTTTAAAAAAATCCAACCCGTGTACACATTTTCATTGCTTTAAGAACCCAAGCCACGGAAAACTCAATATTAAAAAGCAGCAAGATGGATCATGTTTTTAATTTTTTGTGGGTTTTTTTTTTTTTTTTTTTTTTTACTCTTCGCACACATAGAATACAACAATACAGGATAAGTAGCCAGGACTCCCCTTTCGTTTCTTTTCGGGAAAAGAACACATCCATCTGTCGTCGCCATATTTAAACGCTTAATTCCAGACATGCTACTTCCAAAAAGGAAAAGGAAAGATAAACCACCTCTTCAATATTGCATTAAAAGCATTTGGGTGTCTTGTTCTGCCCTTTTAAACATACGATGACATTGCTGTTATATGCAAAGTTACTGGAAACTCAGGTCAAAGTGATGAATTTTGCCATTCCAATTCCACAATGCAGGAACAGAGAGACTTTGCGTGTGCACATCCGAAGCTGGGGTGCTTGGGGAGGGGGCTTCCCCCCCTAAAGTGAAGGGGGGCATTGAAGATAGAGAGGGAGAGCCAGTTCTCCTCACCCCCCCCCCTGTTTTAAACGATCACTTAGAAAAACGGAAACTCAAGAGGCCCTTCCTGGATTGCACCCCTCCCCAGCTGCAAACGCTCCTCCTACAAACAATGTATTTACAGTTGTGTTAACTTACACAGCAACTTCACAATGACTAGTACAGATTAAGAGAGTGCACTTCTAGAGTGAGCATGTGAATGCGTGTCCACTTCCCAGTGTGTTTCTTGGATAGATATATCTCGTGACATTGCCAAAGCTCTAAATAGATTAACAAACACCTCCCCCCCCCACAAAAAAAATACCCTTGAAGACAGTAAAAAAAAGCAAAGAAATAAATATTGAAGATTACCACGGTTAATTGTAGTCCAGTTAAAACGTAATACTAAACAACCAATTATTTAACCAAACTACGCAGAGATAACAAATACACGAGACTCTGAAGACCCAAAATAATAATAAAAAATGCTAAAAACAAAGGCAAAAGTCTGCATAATTTTAAGTTTTGTTTCCATCTTTTGTTCCCTTCCTTTTTTCATCTAAGGGACTTTTAAAATCTACTTTTACAAGTACCCCCCTCCCTTTCCATTTATCATGAACTCAGGAATAGTCTCTTCTGCTCTGTCTCCTCATCTCCCTTGATTACGTATTAACTATGTTGGATCTTTAAATGGTTGGCAGCGTAGGTGTCTCTTTTCAGAGACAGATTCACAGCTCGACCAAGTTGTCTATAGTGCCAGAACCTGTTTGTAGCCTCTGTGCCTCCTCCCATCCTCACTCTGAAGACATTCCAGCACCGGTTCGTTTGTTCTGTGGGGCATCTATGTAGAGCAAACAGTTTCTAAACTCCCGAGAACAGTATCTGCAACTTTGCCCCTTTACAAAAAGCATCTTATTAGCATTTTAAACAGGCTACTGTTTAGAAAAAAATGGCCAGAGGATCTCAAACAAAAAAGGCAAAGGAGGCTAGTTTTGGTTTTTGCAAAAGAACAGGCTGAACATCCACACTGCCTGCCTTGGGTGCCGACTCATTTTTACCCTGCATATACTCCTTTCCACCAAATCCAAACGTTCTACTCCCATTTCCACTAATTCTGTAAGTGCAATATTGAAACGTTAAAAAAAAATATTACCAAATTTGTACCTATCTTTCTGGCGGGGCTGCTGTTTCAAAAGAATCACTGAAATACGCTAGGATCGTTTTGGCTCGCTTTGAAACTTCCTTATAAATAACGAAGACACTGACTTTCTTTTGTGCTTGTGAAGCTAACAGATCATCTTCACGAGACAAGCAGCAATGATGAACCGCGGCTACGTTACGGATGGGGTGGGGGGCGGGGGGTGGGCAAGCCAATAGTCACATTGCTGCCAATGAGTCTGGGGAGGGGAAAGGGCAGGGGGAGAGGAAGAAGCAGTGATGGTCTGGAGAAAGGTAAGAGAAAAGCAATACACTATATTAGCACGAACAGCCGCCTTCACTGACTGGCTGCTCTTGAGGCTTTTCGAGTTTGATGTCGATCACTGTTGGAGGAAAGCAGTTAAGGGAAATAAAGAGCAGAAAGAGGAAGACAGCCTTCCAGGCTGAAACGGCCTCCGCTCAAGTCTCATTAAATGCCCAAACATTCTGAAAACATTAATTTCCCACTGGGTGAAAACTGCAGCTCCTCCACCTGCAACTACAGTGGTACCTCGCTTGTCGAACGTACCGTATTTTTTCGCTCCATAAGACGCACTTTTTTCCTCCTAAAAAGTAAGGTGAAGTGTCTGTGCGTCTTATGGAGCGAATGCATGGTCCCTGGAGCCAAATTGCCTAGGGGCCAAAAGCAGATTGTTCTCTTTTTTTTACAAAGAGAGAAGAGGGTGTTGAAAGGAAGCCGCTGAACAGCTGTTTAGCAAGCGATCGGGGAGAGAGATAAGGCTCCCTTTTCCAGCCCTGCCCCCTTGCCCAGGCCTCCGTTGTTGAATGCAGAGGGAGGCTGTTTGTTTCCCCAGCGACATATGACTGGCTGATTAGATTATCTGTCTGGAAACTGTAGAAATGGCTCCCTTTCCTGTAGGACTAGAAGCTGCAAACTGTGAGTTGAACCCCATAAAAACGGGGCTTTTCCTCTTTGAAAAAGAAGCTGCACCACTTTGAGCTGATCCTCAAAAAAACAGGGCTTTTCCCTTTGCAAAAAAAGCTGCACCACTTTGAGCTGATCCTCAAAAAAACAGGGCTTTTCCCTTTGCAAAAAAAGCTGCACCACTTTGAGCTGATCCTCAAAAAAACAAGGCTTTTCTCTTTGCAAAAAAAGCTGCACCACTTTGAGCTGATCCTCAAAAAAACAAGGCTTTTCTCTTTGCAAAAAAAGCTGCACCACTTTGAGCTGATCCTCAAAAAAACAAGGCTTTTCTCTTTGCAAAAAAAGCTGCACCACTTTGAGCTGATCCTCAAAAAAACAAGGCTTTTCTCTTTGCAAAAAAAGCTGCACCACTTTGAGCTGATCCTCAAAAAAACAAGGCTTTTCTCTTTGCAAAAAAAGCTGCACCACTTTGGGCTGATCCTCAAAAAAACAGGGCTTTTCCCTTTGCAAAAAAAGCTGCACCACTTTGAGCTGATCCTCAAAAAAAACAGGGCTTCCCCCCTTTCCTCCTCTAAAAACTAGGTGCATCTTATGGAGCGAAAAATACGGTAATCCGTTCCAGAAGACCGTTCGACTTCTGCAACGTTTGACAACCAAGGCACAAAGGGCGGTCTGCAAAGGTTGGGAAAAAATGCAGCAGAAGCCGTTCAACTTCCGAGGTGCGTTCGAAAACAGAAGCAATTGCTTCCGGGTTTTCCGCGCTCAAAAACTGAAACGTTAGGCTTCCAAGATGCTCGAAAACCGAGGCACCACTGTATATAATACTGCAAACTGCCCTGTGATCCTCAGATGAAGGGTGGCATAGAAATTTAAACTACAGCGAGTGCTGGCAACTGATTTCCAAACAATGGGAATGCCTGGTCAAGTTTGTGGTGGTTGCGGAGTCAGCTTGGGAAAGCCCCAGTGTCTGAACAGGTTTTCCTTTTGCTTGTAACCGTCACCACTGAGGAGGAATGAAGCCTCCTTTGATTTTCAGCAAGTGTTGCTTCCTTGAGGTTGCATCCCAGAAAGAAGTACCAACCATCTCCTGAAGCTCTGAAAGCCTGGATATCCCTTCTCAAGTGTGATTGTGCATGCTCTGTGACTGAGAACTAGCCTTCCGATTTGCTCTTTTTTCTCCTCCCTCCCCAACCTCTTTTCCTTCTGTGTTGTGTGTTTTAGAGTGTAAGTCTGAGGAGAGAATCTGCATTATCACTGATCTTTGTAAGTTTGATCTGGGAGGCTTTTTGCAGCCTTTTTGCAGGGGGGAAAACACATCTAATTAAGGGAAAACAAGCTAAAAAGCTCTGTATGCTGTGGGTAGTACGACACACATGTGGCAATAGAAGCAAGGACCTTTGAACGTTTGTCTTCCAGCACTGCATGTCGCGTTAACCCACCATGTCATAAATGCCTCCTTTATCAGTTTGATCAGAACAAACAATTCACACAACCATGACTAGAACTAACAATTCAGAAGGGCTGGAAGGCGATAAAAGTGGCTATCAATAGCCAGGGCAGAGGAATGACAAGCGAGGTGCCTCTGACCAAAGTTCTCCTTAGCCCATTCAGAAATCCACTGCGACCTACATTCTAGAAGAGGCACAATCACAAGAGGACTCTGATCTCGCCTTACTTTTGAAGACTGAACTCTGTCCACTAAAGCGGACTTCCGACATTAACCTATTGGGCAATAACGACAACATCACTAGGGTTTCTGAGTGAATAAATTCATGAAGGGTTATCATGCCTTTTCTGTTCGGCTACCCTCATCAGAAAAAAAGCTGCACTCGCTGCCTTGCCGGACATCTTCGAGTTAATCAGGCACCCCCAAACTCGGCCCTCCAGATGTTTTGGGACTACAACTCCCATCATCCCTGACCACTGGTCCTGTTAGCTAGGCATCATGGGAGTTGTAGTCCCAAAACATCTGGAGGGTCAAGTTTGGGGATGCCTGGAGTAAATCCTACACAAATCTGGAGTGGAGTCCCTAAGACGGCATCTGCTTTCCTTTGGACCATCTCAGTGGGCAAGGGGGGAGGTCTTGTCGTCTGGGACCTCCACACACACTGCCCAGGCTTGCATTCTGGGGAGGGTCACTTCTATGCTACCAAAGCAGCAAAAACAACATGGGATTCAGCAATTACGAATTACCGGTCTCTGCAGCCACGGCAGGCGCTGTGATTCTCCAGCAGTTCGACTTCACCCCTGGAGGTGGCACTCCATAGTCTCTCGAGACAGACGGATGCCAACAACCTTCATCAGGGTCTCACTGGGACCAGGAAGCGGGTTTTCTTATACTTTCCCCCACAGCCACCTGTGATTGACAACTGAACTAATGGACTTTCCTTCACATCGTATGGCCTAGTCGACCCAATCACTGGGTTTGAGGTCAAGTGGCAATTTCCCTGCAAAGCAAACTACTCATGAACTCTGGTTTGGGGGCCTTTGGGCTTACCTCAATTGCCTCAGCTACCTGGCAGGGATCATTTTCAGTGGGCACACTTGCATATTGTGCACTGCAATTCCAAGTTAAAATGCTCAACCCAATCTTCTGATAATCCCCACCTCGAGTCTCTTTTGAAGAGCTCTCTTTTTGCACTTTTTACCCACCGCTCTCCCCAACTCAGAAAGCTATGCTTTCTTCAATCCCGTGGACCTCGGCACCTCCTCTCCTACTTAATAATCCACAGGCTGCAAACGCTGGACTAAAAGGATACTGTCTTCTCTGCTTTTGTCCTGCGTGCTTTCCATCCCAGGCAAGGCAGCAGCCACACGTCGGAAAAGCTAGAAAGGGTGAGAGGGTTGGGGCAGAAGGAAACAGAAGGAGTGAACACAACAACCAATTCAGGAGGGAGGCATCTGTTGCAATACATGCAGCTGCACTGGGAAAGGGTCCTGTGCTCCAAGACTCCCAGGCCAGATTGCAAGCCTGTGGATTCTGCGCAGGGCAAAATAAAGTCATGCGTGTCTCCCGCACAACTTATCTTTTTGCATCCAGGCAAAAAGAGGTGCCTAGCACATACCATCACGATGAAACTTAAGTGCACCTCCTTCTCAACGGGAGAGGTGGGCAACTGCCCATCAATGAATTCAAGACAATTTTGTTTAACCAGGAAGTTGCTCTAAAGAAGAGTTTGGATTTGATATCCCGCTTTATCACTACCCGCAGCTCACATTCTCCTTTCCCTTCCTCCCCCACAACAAACACTCTGTGAGGTGAGTGGGGCTGAGAGACTTCAAAGAAGTGTGACTAGCCCAAGGTCACCCAGCAGCTGTATGTGGAGGAGCGGGGACACGAACCCGGTTCACCAGATTACGAGTCTACCGCTCTTAACCACTACGCCACACTGGCTCTCAAGTTGTCCTCAGGATGCAAGTAACTGGGCATTTAAGGGCAATGCTAATACAAACACACAGAACCAGGGGTGGGCAGCACACAGCCTCCTGGGCGACACCCATACTCCAAATCTCAGTTTTCAAAAAACAAGATGAGAAAGCTTCGACCTCTCATTCTCAAAGAGGTCATCAAAAGAATGGTGTTTGAAAGCAGCAAACCACCTCACCACTAGGATTCCCAAATCTCTCCCCCCCCCAAGCTCTTCCAATGCACAGCTCCTACTCTGGTTAATGACCTGTGGCATCTCAACCTGCGCTCTCAGGTTTGGACCAATGTTCCATTTCATGGGATTATTCTTGCTCTGGGGAAAACCAGTGGGTCCTCTGTTCACCATGGTTAATCATACTGAGTAATCAAAGGGTGGTGAGGAATACTGAAAAGGCCTGAACACACCTTGGTCTGCATCTTCCTATGCTCATCCCAACGTCACAGCTTCCGCTGCCTGCCTGAACAAAGGACTCCAAGGCGTTGGCAGTGTCTTTAAGTGATTATATTACCACAAGCTCCTTTTTCCTGCTGCCTGTGCTGGAGGGCTCCCCTTTGCAGTATTTGCCAGTATTTAAAGACCATACTTTTCCTTTTTTTTTTCTTTTCTTTTTTTTGGAAGTCTTTTCTAAAAACGGAGTCACTTGACAGGAACCAATTGGATTACTGTATTTAAATCCAGCTGCTGACAACAGGCATTTTAAAATACAGTAATCACTTCTTTATATTTAAGCTGGGAACAAAATTATGCCCTGAGCAAGGTTGTCCACCAAAATTACCAAACTAAAGAGAGGGAATTGGCAAGCAAGTCAAGTCAAAGTGGATTTACCAGTCGGAGCATGCAAGAATAAATCCAATTAGGGAAACGTTACAAAAAGCCAGAAAGCGGCATAAGGAATTCGCGGTCTTCACACTCCAGTGTTCCTTTCCTAATGTTTAGTGCCTATTTTATTAGTCTCCTTGGGCTACGGATTTCTATGCAGCACGAAGAAATGACGCTGTAGCAGGACGAAAGTGCAGCCTCATCTTTCAGCATGAACCTGAACATCATTTAGTGTTGCATCCTTTGTCAATATAAAAAAAAAATACCAGGGTCCCTGCCTCTGCAGCTTTTCAACAGATCTCCCAACCCAGGTTTCTCCAAGACTTGCAGCAGGCACAGGCGATAGGCTTGCAACCCTTTCTTGGCAACCGTGAGATCTTTAAACCAATAAATCCCTGGGAAGTCAGGTTCCATCCCAAGGGGACACAAGGCATGCAAGCACACCCAGCCCAGCACATACACCTACCAAAACTCCAGAAAAATTATGTACAGTGGTACCTTGGTTCTCAAACGCCTTGGTACTCAAGCAACTTGGAACCCAAACACTGCAAACCTGGGAGTAAGTGTTCCGGTTTGCGAATCTTTTTCAGAAGCCGAATGTGCTCTGTTTTGAGTGTCTGTCTGTTTTTGCTATTTGTTTTGCGTTTTTGTTTCTGCGGCTCTTTTTGTGTGTGTGTGTGTGTGTGGAACCCAGTTCAGCTACTGCTTGATTGATTGTGTGATGGCAGTACATTGCCTATTGCTTTCATTTTATGGATCAACGGTCTCGTTAGATAGCAAAATTCATGTTAAATTGCTGTTTTATGGGTTGTTTTTAAAAGTCTGGAACAGATTAATCCAATTTGCATTACTTTCTATGGGAAAGCACACCTTGGTTTTGGAACGGACTTCCGGAACGGATTAAGTTTGAGAACCAAGGTACCACTGTATTCAGTTTTATTTTACCTGTTAAGTTTGTCTGCCACTCTTAGCCCCACCCCATCCCCAGCAAATAGTCTATGGCATGCTAAGGGCCTGTTCATAAGATTCTTTCAGCATACAAGAATTTGGGTGGACCTAATCCTGGCATAGCTGAGCACACTGGGGGAAATAGTTGTTTGACTGTGCTACTGTGGGACAACTGACTACTTGACAAAGCAATTCAACAACCAATGAATCGAAAACAGCATTCTGATGAAAGCGGGGAAAGTTCTGCAAATCGATCTCGGGTTTTCTAACGTGACTGCAAACATGACTTTACTCCATGTCATGTAAAGCTGAAAACATGACTTTACTCCAAGAAATTACCCCACTCCCCCAATTTTGGGGTGCTGCCTCCCCACCACTTACCTGTTTTACATTGTATCCTGCCTTTGCGCTAGTTTCAATAAACATTACATTCAGCTCTTTGGCTTTCCTCTCCCCTTCTTCAATAGATACTTGCCTGGAGAAAGAGGGAACACGTTGACCAAGATGACATTACAGGCACCTGCAATCTTGACTGCTCACCCATCCTGCAGCCGCCTCCCTCATTCATCCCCAAAAGCGTTTACAGAACCGCTACCAGCTTGCACATTCTAGGTCAGGCATCCCCAAACTGCGGCCCTCCAGATGTTTTGGCCTACAACTCCCATGATCCCTAGCTAGCAGGACCAGTGGTCAGGGATGATGGGAACTGTAGTCCAAAACATCTGGAGGGCCGAAGTTTGGGGAATGCCTGTTCTAGGTGGTCCAAGACATTAACATGAACAAGCAAGACCTGCATTTTTATAGCACTGTCAATGCACTTAAAAAGTAACCTAAAAAGGGAGACAGCCCCCTCAAGGATTTAATATTTTTGCAGATTTTTTACACAGTTAGCAAGGGATGCCTATTTCAGGAAGGGTTGAGGACTTGGTGGGCTAAGCCAAAAACTTCAGTGAAGAGGTGGGTGTTGCGCTAGTGTTTGGAGGAAGACTGGGAGTGACACCAGGCCACTCTGAGAGAGCAAGGGAGAAACAGCAAATGCATTTTAAGGGAGCAGGAAGTTTTGGGTCTCATTTTGGTGGCTGAAAAAATGAATCATTTCTCTAGGAATCTTCCTAACTCCCTGAAGGAGGTTTGCCCTCTTCAAGAGCACTCCTTGGAACTGTCAACTCATACCCCCACCTCTTTTTGGGTGTTACCATGAGTAAGCGGTACATGAATCATCATCAGTTAACCCAGGGGTAGGCAACCTAAGGCCCACGGGCCAGATGCGGCCCAATCGCCTTCTCAATCCGGCCCGTGGACGGTCCAGGAATTGGCGTGTTTTTACATGAGTAGAATGTGTCCTTTTATTTAAAATGCATCTCTGGGTTATTTGTGGGGCATAGGAATTAATTCACCCCCCCCCCAAATTATAGTCCGGCCCACCACATGGTCTGAGGGATGGTGGACCGGCCCACGGCCAGGGCCGGCGCGTCCATTTAGGCGAACTAGGCAACTGCCTAGAGCGCCAAAATGGAGGGGGCGCTGGCCAGCCTGCCCCCCGCCGCCGCCCCAACCAGCGGCGGAGCAAACAGGTTGTGGCGAAAATTGCAGCAGCGAGGGTGCCAAAATGGAGGGGGCGCTGGCCAGCCTGCCCCTCGCCGCCGCCCGGTGCCGCCCCAACCAGCGGCGAAAACCGCGGCAGCGCGGGGCGCCCGGCCGGCAGGGGGCGGGGCACCGTACGTCATGCGCAATGTCACGTGGCCCGCCCCCTCACCTAGGGCGCAAAAATTGCCAGCACCGGTCCTGCCCACGGCTGAAAAAGGTTGCTAACCTCCAAGTTAACCTCTTAATACTACATGTTTCTATTGAGATCATCTCTACTGCTCCATTACAAACTTTTGCAAACTGACCATCTGAAGATCCTAATACTGGGTGGGGTGGGGGAATGAGCATATGAGTTCAAGATGCACTGATGTTATGATTTCCATATTTCCCAGGCTTCAGCTCCTCAGGCCTCCAATTACAGCCCTATACCTGTAGAGCTGCATACAGCCCAAGGGCCAAATCATACACCATCCTACTGTCGCACAGCACAGACTCTCTCAATATAAGAGCTGGTGGGATTGGCCACAACGGCAAGGAATGAACTGCCTTACCTCTTATCTGCTAGATCTGTTTTGTTCCCTACTAGCATTATGATGACATCGCTACCTCTTTCCGTTCTGACGTCATCAATCCATTTTGTGGTTTGCTGGAATGAGTTTACATCTAGGAAGGAAAAGTAAACAAGCAGGTGAAAGTCACCTTACAATATTCCCATCACTCTCGAAGCATCTGCACATGATGCACCAGGTTGTCATCTGTGTCAGAGGTTAATTAAAATTTTGGTGTGTTGAAGACTACAAGTAGGGTGGTGCAGAGATGGTGGGTTCTGGACAGGGTTGGCCTCTCATATAAGGAGCAGGTTTGCAGCTTGGGGGCAACTCCTGGATCCAACCCTGACACTGGAGGATCAGGTCTTTGTCCATATACAGCTGGTTTGCCAGCTATGCCCCCTTTGGGACAGAAGTGACTTGGCCACTGGACTCCATGCTCTAGTAGTGGTTCTCAAAGGCTGTGGCAGGCCAGGTTATTCCCTGAAGTTTGGGCCACATTGGTAGTCATCCCTTTATTCAAAAAGGGCCTTGCATCCGATCCAGCTAGTTATAGACCAATTAGTTTGCTACCTGTAATTAGCAAATCATATGCAAAGCATCTTCACAATAAGCTAGTTGATTCAATAACTGATGAAGCTATTCTTGCCGAACAGCAAGCAGGAATTAGGCAAGGCAGATCACTGCTTTGTACTAGCCCATTTTATAGATAAGTATGTTAAGAAACCAGGTGGTGTGCTATACGCAGCTTTCACTGATCTGAAAGCTGCATTTGATTCAATCTCTCAAATAAGGCTGTGGGATAAGTTGAACTCTTCAAGTACAAGGGTGTGGCAGGACAGGATGGTAAGTGTGGCTGGAAGGTTCAAGGACCATCAAAGGAAAATTTAAGCATTTCAGTTTAGCATAGTATAATACAGCATCAAAATATTTTTTTTTATTTGCAGAATGTGGATAGGTATCTTTTCAAAATGAGAGCAAGAGCATCAAGTGATACTGCAAGCTCACGCCTCTCATTGCGTTTGCATGCATACTTTCATATGAAAGAGGCTCGTTTATAATTATATTTTGGGAGTGATTTCGTGTTCTTACGTAGCTGTGTTGTTTTATACATTCTGGATGTTCCATGATCATATTACAAAGTGTGTTCTATGTTATAACTCAAGCACTGCTAGCAGTTGTTTCTTTTTGTTTTCCAATGTATTTCTTATCAATTTTTTTTAAAATGGCCTGGCGTGAGAAAAAAATTATTCCGAAAGTGAGCCCCAGAGAAAAAAGTTTGAGAGCCACTGCTCTAGACACTTCTAGATTGGATTATTGCAACGGGGCTAGCCTTGAAGACTACTTCAAAACTTTTTATATTTTCAAAATGCCATTAATTGTTTCAAAATGGCTGGAGTTCTGTTTGGATCTCACATAATACCCATTTCAAAAGAACTGCGTTGGTTGTCAGGTTTGTCTCTGGGCTCAGTTCAGGGTGCTCATGTGAGCATTTAAAGCCCTAAATGGCTCAGGTCCAAATACTGCAAAGACTGCTTCCTTCCCTACAGACCCTCTTGGGTGTTTGGCTCAGCAGAGGAGGCCCTTTTGGTAGTTCTGCCACCCAAAATAGCTGGGGGAAGGGAGGTGGTCTGTGAGCAGGCACCCCCTGCAGCAGCAGCAGCAGCCCCTAAGCTGTGAAACTCTATTCCCACAAGGGTGCATCTGGCAACCTCACTATAAAGTTTTCGGCGAATGATTAATATTCACCTCTTCTCCATGACCTTTGACACCTGGGGTCCCACACTATTTTTGTGATTGCAAGTTGTTTTAAATTGTTTTCAGTGCTGTGTTTAAAATGGTTGTACCTCTCCCTGTGACCTTAGGGAGAAGGGTGTGTAAATTATTATTAGTATTAGTAGTAAAAGAAGTAATATTCTCAGCACATCCAGTGGAAGTGGGCCTGAAGTGACAGAAAAACAACATGTATTATCTCCTAGAAAAGAGCTTATTTAAACTGCATTACAGGGAACCTCTGTAAAAAGGGGTGAGGGAAGACCTGCTAGCTCTTCCCACCGCCCCAGTTCAGAGATGGCTAACCCTAAGGAAAAGAGAGAGAGAGAGAGAGAGAGAAGGAATCAAATCTATTTACATGGAGCTTTCTTGGGACATAGGCTAAGAAAGCAAATAGGAGAACAACAATACCATGTAGCCTTTCCCTCATGGCTGAGGTGGATAAAAAAGGGGGCAGACTCAGCACTCTGCCTCCTGGGCCATCCAACAGGGCAGGTGGTAAGTCAGGCTGGCATTCATATGGATGCACAGAGACTATGACTATAAGCCATATCCTATTACAGTTCTTAAACTGCTACCTGAAGGTAAAGGTACCCCTGACCGTTATGTCCAGTCGCAGACGACTCTGGGGTTGCGGCGCTCATCTCGCTCTATAGGCCGAGGGAGCCGGCGCTTGTCCGTAGACAGCTTCCAGGTCATGTGGCCAGCATGACTAAGCCGCTTCTGAAGAACCAGAGCAGCGCACGGAAACGCAGTTTACCTTCCTGCCAGAGCGGTACCTATTTATCTACTTGCACTTGGACGTGCTTTCGAACTGCTAGGTTGGTAGAAAAACTGCTACCTACTCTCCCATTAATACTTGCTTGATTCACAGACTGTGGCCCAAGATAAAAGGATTTTCACGGACCTCAGCTTTAAAAAAAGCAATTTCTACTGCCAACTTCTTTATTTGTTAATTTGCATTGTGAGAAAAGTACTCCAGAATAGCTGAGCTATGGAGTTCATACAAATTAAACTGGGCAAAGAACAAAACAAGAATATTTCTGTATGCTTGTTGTCACATATGGGTTTTTTTTTTGAGGGGGGGGGAAATAACACCAGCCTTTCGTTGTTTCTCTCTGCAAAACACCCCGCATAAATTTGCATGTATGTCTGGACAGAGAATGAAGCAAAATGTAGCACTGACCTCCATTTTATCTAACCCCTCTCCACCAAAAAGACAGGGGGGAAGGGGGGCTTGAAAGTAGTCAGGCATGGAACAACATTATCACACCTGCACAGAATGACAATTGCACGCGAGTGGTTGTAAGGAGGATAAAAGGACCATTAGGTCCAGTCGTGACCAACTGGGGTTGCGATGCTCATCTTGCATTATTGGCCGAAGGAGCTGGTGTACAGCTTCCGGGTCGTGTGGCCAGCAGGACTAAGCCGCTTCTGGCGAACCGGAGCAGCGCACGGAAAAGCTGTTTACCTTCCCGCCGGAGCGGTACCTATTTATCTACTTGCACTTTGATGTGCTTTCGAACTGCTAGGTGGGCAGGAGCAGGGACCGAGCAACGGGAGCTCACCCCGTCACGGGGATTCGAACTGCCGACCTTCTGATCAGCAAGCCCTAGGGCTCTGTGGTTTAACCCACAGCGCCACCCACGTCCTGTAAGGAGGATAGCAACAGCCTTGATGCTGCTCATGGATTTGTCTGTCTCAGTCCTTTTTGGGGACAGAGAGCTTGGTAAATTTTTATTCCACATTCCTAGCAAACAGTGGCTGCTGAGGCAGCTCACAGCAGTTGAAATCCAACGCAAGCAACAGTTAAAATCCAAAACAAAAAGATGCTGAGTCCTGGCATGATATTTCTTGGCAACAGTGGGGGGGGGGAGTCAGCTGCCGAGAGCCTGAACAATTCTTCATCTGACGAGAACCGAACCCATTCCCCAGTTGTGAGCAAGAGAAGCGCTAAGTGTTAAAACTGCTTCCACTGCAGAGATTTCATTGGCCTACTTCCACCCGGGGTTATCTGAGGCCGACTGCTTCCCTAGACTTAAAACAGAGGAAGTTCACTCAGCCGACGTGGACTTAAATAGCAACTATTGAGCAAGGAATGACATACATCCTCAAGAGTTTGGGGCAGGGGGAGTGATTGCCTGAACAACACTTTGCATCCTAAAATAAATTAATGGAAGAAAAAGCTTCCCCACTAAAGCCCCTCTTGAGGGTTTGGAAGCACACCTAAACAAATGAGTTGGGGTGCTTGGAAGAGGAGGAGATGGGGAGCTTTCTTCCAATAAATTCCTTGTGTTAGCTTACCTTAAAAATAATTACCCAACATGAAGTGTTTGTTTCTAAAATTTTCAATAAAGTTTTTTTGGGGGGGGGGGAGAGATGCCTATCTAATCAACTGGGCTCAGTTGATTTAGAGTGTGGTGCTGATAATGCCAAGGTTGCAGGTTCGATCCTATATGGCAGGGGTGGCCAACTCCCAAGACTTAAAAACTCACAGACTTAAAAACTGGCAGTGATCTACCCCCTTTTTGGGGGTTCAGGTCAAAGTTCTTGAGATTTTTTAGGGAGGTGGAAAGCACCGTTTTTTAGAGCTTCAGGTCAAAGTTGTTGAGCTTTTTTTTAGGGAAGAAAGCCCCGTTTTAAGGGTTCAGGGTGATGTTGTTGACCTTTTTTTGGGGGGAGCCAAAGTTGTTCACCTTCTTTGGGGGGAGCCTGTGATCTACCACAGGCATCCAGTGATCTACCGGTAGATCACAATCTACCTGTTGGACGTGCCTGCTATATGGGACAACTGCATATTCCTGCATTGCAGGGGGTTGGACTAGATCATGGGTAGGCAAACTAAGGCCTGGGGGCCGAATCCGGCCCAATCGCCTTCTCAATCCGGCCCACAGGTGGTCCGGGAATCAGCGTGTTTTTACATGAGTAGAATGTGTCCTTTTATTTAAAATGTATCTCTGGGTAATTTGTGAGGCCTGCCTGGTGTTTTTACATGAGTAGAATGTGTGTTTTTATTTAAAACTAGTATATTAAGCCCGTAAAATTACGAGCTCTAGAAGATTTTTGCTGCCTGTCCGTGCTGCTTGAAAGCAGCACGGACGGGCGGCCTAAGGAGCCGACGCTCCCTCGGCCGGTCGTTCAGTGACCGCGGGAGCAGGAGCGCCGGGCGGGATGCATCCCGCTCGGCGCTGCAGCTCCCGGCGAGGGAGAGCCGGCTCCTGGAGCTGCCTGTCCCTGCTGCTAAAGCAGCAGGGACAGGCAGCCTAAGGAGCCGACGCTCCCTCGGCCGGTCGCTCATTGACCGCGGGAGCAGGAGCGCCGGGCGGGATGCATCCCGCTCGGCGCTGCAGCTCCCGGCGAGGGAGAGCCGGCTCCTGGAGCTGCCTGTCCCTGCTGCTAAAGCAGCAGGGACAGGCAGCCTAAGGAGCCGACGCTCCCTCGGCCGGTCGCTCAGTGACCGCGGGAGCAGGAGCGCCGGGCGGGATGCATCCCGCTCGGCGCTGCAGCTCCCGGCGAAGGAGTGGCGGCTCCTGGAGCTGCCTGTCCGTGCTGCTTGAAAGCAGCATGGACGGGCAGCCTAAGGAGCCGGAGGCGCCCAGCGGCGGCGTCCGGGGCAAGGAGGTTGCGGGGCGGCGTCCTCGTCCTCCTCGTCGCCGCTGCCTCCAGGCCGGGGCGGCCGTCCTCCTCCTCCTCGGGGCTCCTCCGTCGAGGTGGCAGCGGCGGCGGCGGCAGCGGAGGAGGAGGCCGCGCTGCTCGCTCTCGCCCCCTTCGTTTTCCCCGGGGGCGTCTGTAGCGGCGGCGGTAGCGGCGGCGAGGATGGGGCGGCCCTCTGCGTCCGTGCAAGGCAGCGGCGCTGGCGCAAATGACAACGCGCGTGCGCCGCCGCTGCCTCGCGGACACGCCCCCCTCTCCGCCCGCTCCAATCCCTGCGTCCGTGTGAGTCCCGGTCATGCGCATTGCGCACTTCCGTGACACACAGAAAGTGGACGCAGGGACACTTGAAGATTATAATATAAGATGCATCTCTGGGTTATTTGTGAGGCCTGCCTGGTGTTTTTACATGAGTAGAATGTGTCCTTTTATTTAAAATGCATCTCTGGGTTATTTGTGGGGCATAGGAATTCATTCATTCATTTATTTTTTCCAAAATATAGTTCGGCCCACCACATGGTCTGAGGGATGGTGGACCAGCTCACGGCTGAAAAAATTTGCTGACCCCTGGACTAGATAATCCTCAGGATCCCTTCCACCCCTACAATTTTATGATTCTATAATCAGAACCCAAAGAACTTTAGTTGTATCCATTCAAGATAAGCCTAGCTGGTTAAATAACATACATTTTGCTTTTTTATGCCAACAATTCTGATTCCATCCGTTTGTTCCACACAGGATGATTTGAGATGAAGTTGCAAAAAGTTTGGTTCTCTTGCAACTTAGTCGTTTTTTTAATTTAAAAAATGCTTTGCTTGTGTTTTTCGTTTGTCATGTGAAGATAGTTTTTTTTTTATAAAAAAAAATTAGTTCTTAAAGATGTACATACCTCAGTTGGAAATGAAAGAGCAAAACTGATTAGGAAAGAAAGAAATGTGGCACATGAGAGGTGGGTGTCACAATCCTTGGAGCTCACACCCAGCTATTAGGAGCAGCGGAGAAGCAAACAGCGGGTGACTTCAGCGGAGAAGCTCAGTTTGAGAATTACAGTTTACAGAAGCCAAACACATGACAGTGACACCCACAGAACAGCAGATAACTAAGATGGCGATGAGGTCAGCTTGCTTTTCAGGAATTCTGGGCACACAGGGTGGGGAAGAGAAGTGAAAAATGGAACAGAAAAGAGGTAGAGGTTTTGCTTCAAGGGTGAAAATCCTAGCACACCTTTGGGCAAACGTACCACGGTCCACTCAAGAAGAGAATCTTGCAGATATAACGCTGTGTATAGGAGACGGTGTATAGGAGACAGTGCTTAAAATTTAGAACATCAGGGGTCTCGCTTGTGAAGCCTGGAGGAGCTCCTCTTTGAAGTCCCCAATGTGCACGTTAATTTTGTGTAGTCAGCAGTGAGGGAATGCTTTCTGCACATGCTCAAAGACACTCTTCATCAAAGGCACATTGCAGATGCAAGCTCCGGCTAGCTGCAAGGTTCGGCTCAAGTGAATCCAATTCAAAACATGTCCCTACACACAAGGCGTTTGAAAAACAATAGAAAGTCTCCCACTTGAAGCTCCAAGCCAGAAAAGAGTTTTCATGCCACAATGAGGAACAAGCAGGTGAAGGTGGTATGGCATGCACAGCTAGGCTTGAAGATGTGTGTGTGTGTAGATGCGAGAGAGAGAGAGAGAGAAAGAGGGAGGGAGGGAGGGAGAGCAGAGAGTACCAGAAATGCAGAAATTTCCCCCCCACTCACTTGTGATATCATAAACAACAACTGCAACAGTGGAGTCACGAATGTAGCTAGGAATCAAGCTCCTGAACCGCTCTTGACCTGCTGTGTCCCACAATTGCAACCGTACCTAACAGAAATCAAGTCAAAACAAGCAAGAAAAAAAACAAAGTCAAAGCCAGAGCAAAATATACCTACTTGTGATATCGTAAACTACTACAGCAGCAGCAGAGTCACGGATGTAACTGGGAATGAGGCTACGGAAACGTTCCTGACCCGCAGTATCCCACAGCTGCAACCTGATCTGTGGGATGGGAGAAAATTAAAAAAAAAAGCCAAACTGCCACTAAAAATGAATAAGGTTTTGATTGCTTTTTTTTTTTAAGAACAAAAAAGCGAAGTAAAAATGATACTCATGCATGGAAGGGACCGCTTTAGGGTTGCGAGCGGAAGCAGAAGGGCGGGACTTTTCAGTGGCCCTCCCATTCTGGCAGGCAGGGAACAGATTGCGCAGCTGCCAATCATCAGAGGGCAGCGCCAATCTGCAGCTGTCCTTCACAGGCAGTAGAAGTGGGTGTTCTGCTGCAGCTTGCAGGGGAACGTTTAGAAGCATTCCCTCCACAGAGGGACCCTCTTGTGCCAAGGGCACGGTGGCCGAAAGATCAGACCAAATCGGATCTTTCATGAGGAACCAGTGGCTGTCAACAATCAAGCAGAGCAGTGGTCAAACGTGTTTCATCAGCAAAGCCAATCGCCAGCCAGCAGCCATGTAGAGAGAATCGTTTTGGTTAAAAGGAGCGTGTCAAAACACAAACTAACCAGCATTCATGACGGGCATTTATATAAAGCGATCCGACAATACCCCAGAAAGGACACATCGGGGCTTGGAACAGTGAGAAGCCTAGGGTCATCAGGGGCACACCCACACTGTTGGACGCTGGTCTAGTGCTACAAGTAAATTCCATTGAGATTCCATGAACATCATCTCTGCCAATACATTTCCTAATACAGCAGCCTGGGGGAAAGCTACTACCAGGCTAGGAGATGGAACCAAGAGGTGGCAAACAGTGGGGTTGCCTTTTAACTATGTAGAATTTGAGAGCAGGCAAGCTCCCGTGCTTTTTGGTTAAAACATTTTTGTTCTCGTGGGTCCTTGGATATCGGGAAGGTATTACTGCTGTTTCATTCCCAGATGTGAGAGGCAATTTTGTACTGGTCGAAGTACTGTTTAACAAATTTCGTTATTAAGTTATGTATCTGGCATTATTTATTATGCACAGCATCCTGCATCCTTTGGGCGAAGGAGCAAGAAATAAGTGATACAAACAAACAAACAAACAAACTTGTGAAGCCCAAATCAGCTCGTCTTGGGTTGTATCTGCCTTCTGTTTCCCATTTGAAAGGGGCATGGTCTGAAGGCACAAAATGTACAGTAGCATCCTTGGCTCCATCATAGAAGATGGGTTATAATAAGATAACAAAAAAGTAAATTTATACCCGCTGCCTCAGTGTTGTTGCAAAGATTAAAATCAATGTACAATAAAATTAAAAACCGGAAAGCTGTGGGTGTGGGTGGGTGTTTTAAAGGGCCAGCATCCTTTTATGATAGCCAAATTTGAGCTTCTAAATCAGGCATCCAGCCCCTCCCTTTTATGGCTGTCTGTGATGGTTAGGACCTATGTTAGGGGGGGTGAAGGAATTGCTTTTTAACAGTTCATGTTTTGATATTATGCTTTGAGGCTCTTGAATATAGCAGCCAATAAGCTTAAGAAATAAATAATACAATAACAATAAAATGTTGTTATTCCTTACAAGCAGCTCCGATTGCTTGGGTTGAAGAAACAGCAGCAGATATTGCAAATAAAGAAAAACAGGTGTAGGGAGCAGAGGATCACTTTTCCATTCAGTTCAGTGAAAGACCTGGAAAATGCAAACATCTGCATCCTCCTGGCTCAGCAGTGGGGAAGTTGTGGGGCTTCCAGATGTTGCTGGACTACAACTCCCATCATCCCTGGACATGGACATGCTACCCAATGAGTCCAACATTTGGAGGTCACATATTCCCCTCCCTGTCTCAGCTCAAGAACAGACTATCCAATAAAGAAAAACCACCTTACTTATTTTGCATCTCTAATTATGGCAGTAAGGCAGCTTCCCCCCACTGTGTTAATTGCTAGCTGGCTTAAATGAGTTTATCTGCAAAACAAACAAAAAGCCAATCTGTAGAAAAATGTCCCATAAAATCTACAAGTGTTCCACTGAGATCTAGGTTTGTGTTTTCACATAAAGTCTGTTCTACAGCAGTGTGATCTAATTGTAAGCCCCCAAATGCACACTGAACCATACATTTTTCAATCCAATGCAGACATGCCATATGGCATTCTGAAGAGTTTGCACTGACAGGGACAGAGGCAGCATCTCCAGCCATGACCCAATACAGAGATGGTTGGAACGCCAGGCTGCTCTCCCATTTGGACCTAAATTTCATTTAGATTGTGAATGTGCTCCCTGGACTAGAGTAGTCCAGTTACTACAAAAGTCTTACTCACTGTGCGATCTTCCAGGTACATGGTTTTTGATAAGAAGTCGATGCCAATAGTTGCCTGCAAAACAAAGTTTTCATCAGTGAGCAAATAAGTTACTTTTTCTTAGGTTGCTTAGGTCGTGTTCCCAACAACCAAAGATCTACCCTGCCATTTGGAAAGGACAAAAATACCTCATATATTGGCCACAATGCCAAGGCCATTTATTCCTACAATATTGAACAATGGGGGGGGGGGACTCATTTCTGATCTCAAGTAAACGGCCAGCAATAATCTATAGAGATGCAATCACAATAATCCATGGATCGTGAAATTTACCCAATGGCAGGATCCATTGGAACTGCTCAAAAAAGATCTGAACTTTCCTTTAAAAAGCATGATCAAACACGCACATGCAACAAGGGAGGGCAAACAGTTATAAAGCATTTCTCAAAGGGGAGTGTCCCCAAAATCAGACTGCTTCATTTGGTGAAGATCCTCCTATGTTTTTCTGCCTCCACAAAAACAATTTCAAAGGTTATAGCACAAGTAGTGTGTTATGTGCCATACAAGACATGGATGTGATGTGGCCCGTGCTCAGAGTATTTAGGGGAATAGAACTAGCAAGGGAGAAGTGAAGGAAACCATGTGGTAGTAAAGCTGGAGTGCTTTGGGAAAGCTATAATGAAGAAGGTAGTTTTAGACCTGAGAGAGAGAGGGGGGGAGAGAAAGGAGCAGCAGGCAATGCTAGAGATGATTGAACATTTCTTTCAGCCATATTGGCTTTCGTACAGAGGACTATACTCAACACCCTATCTGGGAAAGGAAAGGTATCTTCCCCACTTAAAATTAGCTCGGGAGGGGTGGCGGGGAGAGCGGATTCACCTTCTTTCATAGCAACTTTGGGTGCTGATAATTCATGCCATTCCATTTTAGGTTTTCCAGATGGGTCATGGAACCTTCTGGTCATTTCCAGCTAATAATATGGCAATTCATTATGGAAGTTCTAAACACATCCAAAGCTCCACCTATTTGCCAAATCCAGCTGAACAAACACCTATTCCAAAACGGGTGTATCTACATCACAACTTTTAAACTACTTTAACAAGTCAAACCCTCTTCCAGAGAAGCCTGGGAACTATACTTCTGCATGGGATCCAACAGAATTCTCAACAACCTCTCCAAATGACAATTCTCATGAATCTGATACGTTATTTGCCCAGATACGTCTCCAAGACTGCTGAAGACGACAAGCCAACAAAGAGTAGTCAATATGGCTATGGCAACTGCTTTTCTTTTGTATGCTCAACAAGTCTGCTTTAAGATTTGAACAGAATCCCATGGACATAAGTTCCCCATTATATGACTGACTGCTAATCTGCCCTTTCTCATGACTTTGATATATTCCTGTGTCTCTACCCAACACCACTGCAGCATTCCATTCTGCCAAATGTGGTATCTCTTTGGAATTAAGCAAATAAAGGATGGGATTCACTAAAAATATACAAGGTGGTCAAAATGATAAGGCCCCACATGGCTTTCTAGAATCTAGACAAATAGACATTTCTATGCTTGCCAAAGCAGCAAAATTTGGTCTTTGACAAGGAGTATGTGTGTTTGCAGAGATTCATATATAAAAATTTGAGACTATATACAACCATGGAAAAAAACTGCACACAGTTAGCAATTAAAAATGGAGCATTTTGCTCTCTGTGCTATGAGAAGCCTCCTCTACAAAATGTGCCATTTCATCTCCTTCAGTTTTTCTGACACCCAGTAGGAAATGCTGCACTGATTTGCAAGTCTGTTCCGCTGTTCTCATGAAGGCTGCTTATTAATAATAACTGGCAGGCAACAGCTGAAGTCCTGCACAGCAGCTAGCAGGCACATGCACCACATACACACGCAGCAAATTATCGCCTTTCTCCATAACCCCTCGATCGATTCCGTTCAAATTTGGACACAACATTCCATGCCCATATGGGAGTGATCATATGTACTTACATTGCACAAATACCACACCTTTCCCAGGTAAAAATGTAATTTTGTGCAAAAAAATATAGCGCCCTCCAGTGGACATTAAACAGCACAACACACGCTTTCTCTTTCATACTGTATCTTTCTTTTGCATTTCACCAAATCAGCCACAGCAAGGTGTGGCCCAGTCAGCTAGTTTTAAATACAATCTTCTTAATTTTTCTAGCAACTGACAACAGTATGAGGGATATTCTGTCTAGGTGCTGAGCGACACTGATTTGCTTGCAGTCTTATTTCCACCACCAAACCCTAGATAGCCCCAGGCTTGTGAGAAGTCTTTCAGACATAGCTTTTTATCAGGAAGGAATAGCTAAGCTAGAAGAATCTCCCAAGGGAAGGAGAACAACAAACAGAAGCCCATTCCCACCTGGTCTAGACAAGCAAGAACAGCACCCAATCCCAGCTTCTGATATAGAGGTCAGACCTTTATCGCATCCACTGAGGACTAATTGCCTCTGATGAAAACTGAAAAGAAAGAGTGACCATTTCCTGTACTCAAAGTTAACTTTCATATCTGTCAAAGCAAGGGGCATTTCTGCACAGTTAATAACATCACATCATCTGTCCATCTGTTCCCTTTTCCATGTACAGTAATAAGATCTTAAGTTCCAAGGCATGGCAAGTCTTAAGGTTTTAAGTAGAGGTTGGATGTCCCCCCGAAAGAGTTTGCAACCTTGTTAGGCAGTCTGCTCTGCCATGGAACGTCTCGTACCATAAGCAAGAGTTTCTCAAGCTTTGTCTAAAGCCCTTCTCTTGTAATTGGGACCCACTGGTTTAGATCCCACCCCTGAAGCAACAGAAAGCAAATTTGTGCCATCATCTAAGCGACAGCCACTTAAAATCTGAAGGTGGCTATTGACTCTTAATAGTCGCTTGTTCAGGCTAAACACATCCAACAGCTTCAGTCCTTTGTGACCTGAAGGCTCTACACCCTTCACCATCTTTACCAACATCCTCTGAACACAGCTCAATCAAATATTTTGCCCTTTAAGCCATTAATATGCTGGCCAGGGAAACTGGGATCTTCTTCCATGAAGGTTAAAAGAAAGTAAGACAAACATCTGCTTGCTTGAATAGCCTAGTGGGGATTGGCCTAAATCATATATTGCTCTAAGACTCCAAGTATTGTATGGGACCAACATAGCAAAACAGACAAGATTGCTTCCTGCATGAATTCTGACAAGTCACCTGTCTTTTTTTAACCACATAATTCTCACCTCATCATCGTTCTGGTGGCAGCACGCCAATTATAGAACACTCCCATGAGTTATTTGATTAGCACCCAGATTAGAAGTCTTCAAGTATAAGATAAATTCATTTTTATTTGTCCAGGCCTTTGGGTCTTAGAAGGAGTTAGCTCCTTAGAATGAGTCACTGTAAGTGACTATTGCTGCTGATTTGTATAGATTTCACTGTAATTCCATGGTTTAATTATCGTTTTATTACTATATTGTTTGCTTTCGGTAATTTTATATTGATAGCCACTCTGGGATCCTGTTTGAAGGAAGAGAAGACTATAAAAAAAAAAAAACATAAAATAGACCATTCCCTTATTTGAGAAGTGCAGCAATGCAGACCACCTATTCTCCTTACCAGTGGCTTAGTTTTTAAAATTCAGAATCACAGCATTCACATTTCAACCCTTATAGCTACTAAAATCATTTATGTAGTGAAGGCTTAGAAGCCACAGTGAAGGCTGTGGTACCTGCCTATACAGTTCCTGAACCGTGTCTCCCATGATTGCTTTTCTCCACTAGGCCTATACACTGATGCTGCCCTGTTTTATACCTCATCTTCACTAAGCATTCTCTGAAGATCTCCTATTTGGTAGCAGTGAAAGTTTCTTACAAATTATGCAAATTCAGGTGAAGTTTATGCAATTTATTATGAGCACGCAACTGGAGCTCCCCCTTGGGTAAATGTGGTTTCCCCTCTCCTTAGATAGGAAAAACACACAGGGCTGGCAATTATGGTTGCAGAGCTCTCTGAGCATGTGCCGTACAGGCATGAGCTAATGTTAAGACTTGAATCAGAAGGACAAAGACAGTTAAGCGAGCCTTACAAGTAACTGTTCTGCAGATGCTTCTCTCCTTTCACACTGCTGCTCTCTCCCTACCCCCGAGACAGAGCTGCCTTTTCCCAGCTACAAAAGAGACTGCTGCCTGTCTCAATCTCTCCTTTCCCCACCCCTATTAAAGGGAGTGGGGTCCACACAGACAGTGTGCTTTACTAGATTAGCAGACAGGAAAAACAAGTGGTGGACGGGCACACAAATCCAATAGAACTGCTCTGTAATCATTCAGACCACAAAACATAACTAGGGTGGTGCTGGAAGGATGGGCAGATGCAATTCAGGGCCAAATTATACTTGCACAATGCAAATCAAGGCAAAGTGAAATACAGGGTAGAGTCTGTCCACCAGAGATGCCTTGCAGTTTCAAGCTTTTAGTCATTCACTTTACAATTGGTTCGTTCATTATACCAAGATTCCTTTCCATGGAGATAGCCCTATTATTATAAAGCACTGAGGGTCAAAGATCCAAGTCAAAATCTAGGGCACATGTTCCACAGAGAAAAAGAGGACCATGAGAAAGACAGATGATTACATAAAAGAACTGCTTCAACGGCTCTGTAATTACAGTGGCCGGAAATGGAAAGGATGTTTGCTCCACTGGGAGGCTTGAGGCATATCCAAGTTGTCCTGTGCCACAAAAGCTTTGCCAAATCTGCTGAACCAACAGGAATTTTTATTTGGCCATTAGGCCAAGTGTTGCTCACGTTGCAGGAAAGACTAATTCGTAACTGGAAGGAAATATGTTAAGAACTACCCTTACAGATTATTTTAAATTAGGGGGAAAGCACCCCCAAAGTGTGTTTAGCAAGCAGCCCATATGCAGAGGGACTTCTTAAGCCCTGCATGTGGGGTTTCCTTGATGACTTGAGATGTATTTGGAGATTGGATTCTTGCAATGCATGCAATTGCTCTCTTAGTGACGTCTGGGCTCAATCCTGGAAGCTAGATTCACTCAACTGCAGGTTGCAGACAGTATTTCCTCGCCAAGAACAACCAACAATATCAAATGTACTAAGCCCGAATACCACAAGCTAGCCCTACAAAGAGCGTAGGCATGTGCATTTGCTGTGTGTGTATCGTGCACCCCATAGTCACCTTTGACTGGACTTAACCATGCAGGGGGTCCTTTACCTTTCCTGATTTATTAGGCAAACCAGCATGATCTGGGTAAATTCTTATGTCGGAGCTGGTTCAAAGTGTCTCATGGCAGATCAGGGACTCCCTAAGCTTCCAAGTGGCTCTGTAGTTTTGGTTATACTAACAAAACGTACGACCATTTTTTCCCTCCCCCTTTGAGAAAGTAAACCAATCTCCCAACACAAAAATTATTATTATTTTTAAAAGCAAGTGGAAGGGGTCTATTGTCTCCCAGCTGTGCAGTGCTAAAATCACATGAAAGTCTCTATTACTGGGAACCCGCATTGGATAAATCCCTGCATTATATAAGTTGACATTTGTATATCATGAAACAAATACTGTCTTACCTGGTAGGTGTTGTCAAAGCTGTCATACATGAACCTGGTGATCAAAGAGGTCTTCCCCACTGGAATAAAAAATTGATAAGAGTATGAGCCACATCCAAAAAAATGCATTCCAGGTGTTACACTTAAGTTGTAGCAGAAGATTGCCATATAATCAAACCCACAAAGAGGAAAATCGTCCAGTATAGATAGCATGAACCTATGGTCTGTGTGTGTGGTTTGGGAGTTGCACGGTCAGGGAAAGAACAATGCTGTCAGGGTTGTAAAAACAGCAGAGAATAATTGGGTGCACTCTTCCCACCTTGGATCAAATCTATGCCTCCAGGCACTATAAGAAAGCTACAGAGATAGTGCGCACCCCGGAAATTATCTCTTTCAGCTTCTGCCTTCTGGAAGAAGGTATAGGGTTATTAAGACCAGGACTAGCTGCCTGAGAAATAGTTTCTATCCAAAAGTGATTTTGGTTTTAAATGCAGTGTAAGGCAGTCTCTAAGGGAGTGTCTGTATTTAGCTGTGGGGCATCAGAGTTTTTAGGGGGCTAACCAGGTAGGGTATTAAAGTTTTAGGAGGTTAATTATGCATAGGCGGGATGGGGAATTTTCTGGATAGTAGGCTTGTCGGTTTTTGCATGTTTGATGTAGATTCTCAATTTCATTGTTCTGTATGGGGCAATGACAATAAAGATTATCGTATCGTATCATTTGAGAGTGAAGATGCTTCAGGTGGGGGAGGCAACACCAGATCAGAGCAAGAGACTATATAAAGTTACTAGCTTTACTCTTTTTTTACCTTCTTGTGGTTGCCTAGAACCTCAAAGGCGTAGGGTTTTTAGATGCAGTTTTCTTTTTTTGGGCGGGGGGCGGAGAGAATCTTTGACATATTCTATAAAAGTATTTATATACAGCCCCACTCATAAAATCTCAAGGTGATGCACAATATAAAATATCATAAAACCAGACAAAATATACTGTTATCTACTCAGTACATTCAAACAGGGGAAAATATATAACAAGATCTTAAATTATAAGCTCTTACATTAGGATTGTTATAAAAGACGATCATTTGCAAAATCTTTAAAGTACATTTCATCCAAGTTTTCCAAGATTTTGATCTGCAAGTTTCATGAAGCTCATTTCAGCCTACATAATGACTACTTGTGTGGCTCATATTGGATACACTTCCCTATAAGGTGACAAAATGATCTCTTTCATATAAATGTCTTCAGGTACTGGGATCTCACCGTTTTAATTCAGTGAGGACTGTTAATGTGCAAGATTGCTGAAGTGATAGCACAATGAAGTACCTTTCCAGAGATTATAAGAATCAACAATAGCCACTTCCCGCTGTGTCTGTAATTAAAGAGAAGCAGTAGGCTCTGCTCTTAATATGCACAGATTTACATAATACAAGAACACCCACTCAAAAGTTCGAGTACAGTATTCAGAGGAATGGGACCTGAGGATTCGGTGACAATACATTCCTATGTTCAAAGCACTCCACCCTTTGTAACAGAATACCAGCCAGTAGAGCAAACAAATGGAATCTGCACTGTTACTAGTATTTACTCTCACTGTATTAGAAGGGCATTATAGCCTATGAGGACCTAAGAGGAGTGTACTGGATCAGGCCAGCGGCCCATCTATGTTACATTCAATCCCACCTTCTGTGGGAGGAAATTAAATATATGAATCCCTGTGGATCCACGTGTGTGGGTGAACAACAAAAGAATTGGCGGGGTGCTTGGATTCAAAACATGGAGCTAGCAAAAAGAGAGCCCCAGTGGCAAAGTATTAAAGCGGCACTATAAAGCGTTAGGAATGCAGGTTGCTAAACCTTTTTATGCCGTTGAGCTTCTACCCCTCTTGCAATCAGCAGACCACACACTGTTAAGTTTAAAACGTTTCACTTGCAGACTCAAGGTATCAGTCATGCATTGTTCCGTGCAGCAACAAGGGGTAGTACAGGCAGAAAACCCTTGGGTAGAAAATACAGAATATAGTTCCAAACCAGTGCTCAAAGTTTGGGAGCAAGCTTACACAGGTTATCCTTCGTTGGTTATATGGTGTGGGAAGGAGGGAGGGAGAAAGGAAGCAGAAAGGCTTCACTTCCTCCCTCTCCGAAGGAGAGGGTTGTGCCTAGCTGTCTAGCAATACAACTCTATTTTCCTCTACCTCTTCATGCACTAACTACCGTAGCAGTCCTGTATAGTTACGTTTGCCTGCAATCTCTCTCACCCAACAGGCACGCAGGAACACCATTCAACATTTGTTACATGCTATCATTAAGATAACCTAATACAGCAGCGGCATTCTGTGCCTAGGGATTGTAATTAACAGGAGGCCAGGCTTGCAACCAAGAATTCCCAGGTCTGATCACCAGCATAGCCAGATGGAGCTGGGAAAAGGTGGCCTCCTAAGTGCCTAGAATTGCTGGATCAGTGGTTTTCCAAAATCCTACCATCAGGGAATCAATGTAAGAAAAAGACTCGTATATGCAGTAATCCTTGCATAGCTGCCATAAAACCAATGTATATTGCAGCAGGGCATTCTGGGAGTGTTATTGAGCCCACACTGTGAGAAGTGAGGTTACAAGGAAACAGGCAGAGGGCCTTCTCGGTAGTGGCACCCGCCCTGTGGAACGCCTCCCACCAGATGTCAAAGAGAACAACAACTACCAGACTTTTAGAAGACATCTGAAGGCAGTCCTCTTTAGGGAGGCTTTTAATGTTTAATAGATTACTGCATTTTAATGTTCTGTTGGAAGCCGCCCAGAGTGGCTGGGGAAACCCAGCCAGATGGGCGGGGTATAAATAAATCATCATCATCATCATCATCATCATCATCACCACAATGGGTAACAATACATTCTACCACGTAAATCATGGGTCGCCAAACTACGGCCCGCGGGCTGGATCCAGCCCAATTGCCTTCAGGATCCGGCCTGCGAACGGTCCATGGATCAGTGTGGGCTGTGGGGTTCTGCTCTCCCCCCCCCATTTCTTTTTGTCCACTTTTTTCCTGCACCGCCATTTCCCCCCTCCCTATCACGCACCGCGGCAGCGCATCCTCCCTCCCTTCCTCATTCGCTGAGCCGCTGACACGCAGAGGCTCAATAACTGCGGCAGCTAGACTGGTGACTGGGAGCGGCCGCCGAGACCACATAACACCGGTCTTGAAAGACCTACATTGGCTCCCAGTACGTTTCCGAGCACAATTCAAAGTGTTGGTGCTGACCTTTAAAGCCCTAAATGGCTTCGGTCCAGTATACCTGAAGGAGCGTCTCCACCCCCATCATTCAGCCCGGACACTGAGGTCCAGTGCCGAGGGCCTTCTGGCGGTTCCCTCACCACAAGAAGCCAAGTTACAGGGAACCAGACAGAGGACCTTCTCAGTAGTGGCGCCCGCCCTGTGGAACGCCCTCCCTTCAGATGTCAAAGAGAACAACAACTATCAGACCTTTAGAAGACATCTGAAGGCAGCCCTGTTTAGGGAGGCTTTTAATGTTTAATAGATTATTGTATTTTAATGTTCTTTTGGAAGCCGCCCAGAGTGGCTGGGGAGACCCAGCCAGATGGGCGGGGTATAAATAATAAATTATTATTATTATTATTATTATTATTATTATTATTATTATTATTATAAATGAAAAGCCGTGCTGGAGCCCACCTCAGCATGGCGCGGGGACTGAGCAATCAGTTTCCGCGCCATGCTGAGGCAAGCCCCGACGCGGCCCCTCATTTGCTGAGCCGCCGCTGACACGCAGGGGCTCAACGGATGAAAAGCTGCACCGGAGCCCACCTCAGCACAGTGCGGGGGCTGAGCAATCAGTTTCCGCACCATGCAGAGGCAAGCCCCAACACGGTCCTTCACTCACTGAGCCGCCGCTGACACGCAGCAGCAGATCCTGCTGGGCACCCAGGCTGCTCTCCCTTCCTGCCTGCCGGGCGGTCCTGGCTGCGCCAGAGGCTGCCGCTGCTACTCGGTGAGAGGCCGGCCAGCGCCATCGCTGCCGCCGCCCTCACCATAAAGGCATTTGAGTACCGGCAGCAGGTACTCCGGCCCCACAAGGTCTGAGGGACAATGGACCGGCCCCCTGCTGAAAAAGTTTGCCGACCCCTGATGTAAATACTCTGGGGTGGGTTAGACTAAGAGGAATTATAAAAGCCTCGTGCTAACCACTTTCATTAGAGGCTACCCAGCGAGTTTTAATGCCGAGGGCTTATCCACACGCAGATGTGGGCTTCAAAGCTCTTTAGTGCTCAATTGGAACAAATTTGGGTTTTCTGCGGTTTGCCATTTTCTCCGATCGAGTTCTGAAGAGCGGGTTTTTGCAGGAAAAGCTCCAGAGCCAAAAAGGGGGGAGAGGGTGTCTGGATATGGAGCTTTAAAGTGCATACCATGCCTGGTAAGGTTAAGTGTGGATAAGCCCTGAATGGAAATTTAAACCTGGTTCCCAGCTCTGCCTAAATCTCACAGCAGCCAATGCATACACAACAGGATAGCCTATGGAACAGCTCTTTCACATCAGCTAAGCACATCATGTACAGAGTGGAAAGTTCAATGTCTAAATATCAGACATTTAAGAGTATATTTCTGAAAGCTAGCAAGGAAAGCTAAAGCAGCTATTTCTAGTGTGAGCAGCTGTTCACATGGATTCAAGCAGCCAGGAACATCATGTACTGCTAGGAGAGCAGGAGAGGAGTCTACTGCCTCAGTCGTCGTTCAGTGGCTTGCATGTGCAATGGTGAGCTTTTAGGCAAATGTTCACACAAAATGGTGACGCCTCATAATTCTGCACACCAGTCAAATTAAAATGTAAAGAAATGTGGCAATTAGCCAGTGGCTTGAGGAAAAGAAAGGTCCTGCCTTGGCAAGGAGTTTGGTTGCATTGCCCTTCAAATTGCCCTAGGACAGAACATAGGCAAGCTTTTAGGATTAGCACTTACCAGTATCTACATGCCTACACTGCTATTACTGTATAGAATAACTTTAGTTCAGGTATTTGAAAGCATTCTTTTTGCCAGTGATGACTCTGGTGTTTGAAAGCTAAAATGCAAGTCTTGCAACTATTTCCCTGGCTACCTCTTCACCAGAGTCTACATAATTGATTGAGGAGTTTGAACTGCATGCTTTGTGCAAGGAATTGATACGTGGATGGGGAAAAGGCAAAAATGCAATCCTGCTTTGATTCCATTCCACTGAGAGGAGGAGCCAACAGGTATTCTGGGAACTTCCCCCACCCCACCCAGCCCAGTTTCCATTTAAAAGCTCCTCTGATTGGATTGAAAAGTTGAAAATTTATTTTAAAATGTATTGACAGCTTTCCAAAAGTTCAAAGCTGAGTGCAACAGGCACCTTAAACAGAACCTCAACAGACAAAATGAGTAACCTTAAACTGAAAAGAGTAATAAAATAAAATTAGAGGGCAATAGGATGCCCCAACACGAAATCACACTAAGAGCTAAACTGGCATTGAACCAAAGCCCAAGTAGCCGTTCCCCACACTGCAAAATAAAAACAAGCACACAATAATACATACTATTTTGTACTTGAATAAGGGCAAGAACCTCTGTATTTTGCTTTTTCAGTTCTCATTCCAACGAAACAAACTAAGAATAGGTTCATCACCCAAATAAATCTTGATCCCTGAATCAATTGGCTGGTGCCAGCCAAGCGCTGGGTGCAACTGCAAAGGGACCTGGCATTGCAGCTTCCAGAAAAGAAAGTTACTTGTCTCTCTAGTTACCTATGATCTGCCAGTGCCTGCTGATGAGAGCCCCCTCAGAAAGCATGGGCAAGAGCTCTGCTCATCATCTCTGTGGGCTTAATTTGATCCACTAACAAGCCTGTTTCTCAACACCAGGCTTCTGCTCTAGAACACAGGTATGAGTTTCTTTGCATATGTATGCAGGAAGTGCTGTTCCTCACCAATGAGTAATCACTACTAGGCCCCACACATCTATTACAAAGGACTTCCAGCCGTGCTTGTGATATATGGGCTTGAACTGCAGCACTTCCCACCAGTGATTCTGGGTAACCTGCTCACCTGCTTCTAATCACTGGTGTTCAAGTTCGCTTGTTACATTAAGAATAAGCAACTATCAGTGGATTCATTTGATCAGCCTGCTGTCCAAAAGTGAGATACCGTAATGGCCCAAATATAAGCCGCACCCACAAATAAACCACACCTTTAAAATTCAGCGGCTTGGGGGAGGCTTGGGATGCCCCGCGCTCCCGGGATGTTTTGGGGGGGAGCCACGCTGCTTTGCCGACGGCCTTCCCCCCTTCCCTCAGCCGGCGTAGGGGAGGTTTAGGAGTGGCGGGCAGTCTGCGCACCATTGTCCTGCACTGCTCTCTGGGGAGGGAGGAGCCGTGCTGCTTTACCGGCAGCACCCCACCTCCCGATGGCTCAGGGGAGGCAGACGGGCGGTGCACTGTTGCCCTGCACGCCCAGGCTGCAGGATGGGGGGAGCTGCGCCACTTTGCCAGTGGCGTAAGGTCGCAAATAAAAGCCGCACTTTAACTTTTCACGATCAGAATTTGGAAAAAAAGTGCAGCTTATATTCGGGCCAATACAGTACATTGAGTTTTACAAAACAGTGACAGCCCTGTCCATAACCACGCTATGTTAAAATGTACTGGAGAGTACTAGGGCGTAACAATAATTAATAATAATAAATAATAACAACCACCACCCTTAGAGTGAACCTTACAGGGCAGGTTACAACATTAAAACACATAGTTGGACCTTTCATGGTTCCGCAAACATATATGGAGATAACAAGGAGATAAGCACCAGTCCCATTAACATCTCTTCTGGTTTGCTGAATTCTTCTACATTCGAACCAAAATGAGACACCAAAGGCATATAAGTGTTTATGAGAGGTTGGATTAACATTCACCTGCCTGAAATGCATGTTCTGCTTCTTTCATTACCGACTAGGCCAGTTCCACTGCTGTTCATTCTCTCCTCTTGCCTTTCGGGCACACAAACGCTAACCTCTTTCCACATTGGTCAAAATTCTGTATTTGTCATATTGTTTCTCCCTACTTTATTTGTAGGCAGCAAATTGCCTGACAGCGGGACTAATTTACAGTGGGTCCAATTAACATGTTCTTTTATTTGCTGCTCCTGTAACTGTCCATCCAACAGCACACTGTCTCAGCACTGTAGAAAAAGAATCCTTGCTGTAATTGCAAGTCATTGCCATAATTGCTCTGGGCAGCAAGATCAGGAATTTGAGGGAGTGGGAGAAAAGAGCAAAAGTAAAACTTGAGGATGGGGGGAACTGAAATTTCTCTGCACAAATAGTCTTGCTCTTTCTGCTCTTTAACTGGTGCTTTGGCCAATTTTACATTAAGGTTTTGAAAATTGGCCTTTTAATCACTTCCTTGGAAAATCAGTCCCACTGTGAGGCAATTTGCTGCCTACAAATAAAGCTGTAAATTATTTTTTATCAGCCAGAGGAAGAAGCTCCTCAAAGTTGGGTCGCTGTTCAGCGCTCCAATCCCTTCACATTTCATTAGATTCTCCGGTTTTGGATTCGCAATGACTGCACTTCAGAGAAGGGCTACATGTAAGGAAAGTGCCTGTACAGCCCATAGGCTACAGGTAGATTCCTATTGTGTGTTTTTAAAAAAATCTTAAGTCCTCAGGACTGTTAACACAGAGGAAGAGGAAAAGCTATTAGCATCCTGCAATTGATTGCCAAATTCCCCACCAATGTTTATTAAAATGGCACCAAGGGCAATTTCCCGGATTAAAACTGGAGACACACTTTCTGTTCCACTCAAAAAGGCATTTTCCCCTTGATCAACTCCTTGACCCCCATCTGAGGCATTCTTGCAAATGAGGGACATACCAGTTAGTATTGCCTCCTAGCCTCCTCCTTTACTTCATCAGACCATGCTTTCTGAGCACTGATGATCTTCTGAGCTTCTACAACTCTCTCTCAAGTAATCATTGGTGCAGCATTTGTGTGTCATTATTTTTTTTAAACACACACAAATGTATGGAATGGGAACAAAATTTAAAAAAAATTCATTCCTGTAGCACCTTAGAGACCAACTAAGTTTGTTATTGGTATGAGCTTTCGTGTGCATGCACACTTCAGATATAGAATGGGAGTTCTCCTTGGTGCTGAAATTGGGGGTGGGGTTGCACTGGACAGACATCCTGAGAGTGTATACTGGATAAGAGGCTAATATGTATACCTAATCAAATGTTTGGATGCTTTTTAAATGTTTCACTTTCATTTTTATTTTATTGCATTGTTTAAACAATTTTTTTGTTTCCTGACCCGGGCTCCGGGTGGGATAAAATGAAATAAATACTATAGTCACAGCTTTGGCAACTGACAACTTTTAATGAAGGGGATGGTACAGTACAATGTTCTTTTTGTAATTAGTGGTATGCTTCTAATAGATTTTATATATGTATACAGTTTTGATTCTATCAATATTTAATTGTTTTTTCTATGTTTTTAGCAGTTCATATTTTTTATGTGTATGCTGCCTTGGGAAAAGGTGGATTATGAATAAAACAACAACAACACAAAGCAAGGACTCTGACCCAGACACTACACCCAATGCATGGGTAAGAGTTTGCTGCCAGATGATGCGGTGACTGCCACATACAACTGCTTTTTAAGAAAACTGGATAAGTTCATCAAAGGCAGCTATACTAGCTAATACCGGTAGGTCTGAGAGTTAAATGAAACCTGCAGATTTAGAGGTAGCATATCTTTGAACAATAAATGTTTGGGGGTTGTATTGCCTCAATGCTCTGCTAATAGGCTTCCTAGACACATCTTGTGGCTACTGATAGAAACAGAATGCTGGACTAGATGGAAAATCTATGATCCAATAGAGCTCTAATGTCCTGTATCAATGATTATGGCAAGTGCTCTCTGGAGACTCAGACAATGTAGAATGAGAATAAAGTCTATACAGCATACAATACTTGTACTTACCGTATACTGCAGTTTTATATAAAGCAGCTTCATCATTAAATACCAGTATTATAAAGCACTCTTTAAAAGATTAATGGTCAATCATAATGAATTTACTGGAACTCAAATGTCACCCATAATTATTTTTACTATTTTAACTAGAATTCAACTGGTGCCAAAAAAAAGCAATTTTGACCACTTGGCAGATCAAATATTGTCAAACATTTGAGTCAAGATTTCAAAATGAACGAGTTCTAGAAGCCGAATTAACAAGTTTCCATTTTTCTTGAACCTTCCTTTGCTCACAGATGCATAAAACAGCTCATGCCCAATAGTAGAAGGAGGGAGACACTCTCTGCATGCATGTGTAAACCAAACCCCTGCAGGGTGAGAGAGCAAAGAATCCCTGCAACTGCCATCATATGACACCATGATGTAAGATGAAAAGCAGGCTTCCACAAACACAAAATTACACTTGCTTCATGAAACATTTGGCAAGCCAACCGAGTGTTGTTCAACCTTAATTCACAATAAGGTTCAGCAGTACTTAACTGAGCATTCTGAACACCCGCTGCCTCATTTATTCAACATTTTCAAGGCTTTCTATGTTAAGTTATGGGGGGGGTGAAGTGGTTTTTCTAGGGATTTGTCCCCACATCCACCCTACCCCCCTGAGTCTTTATATCAAAATACCAGTGGTGACCTTTGCCAAAATCTTTAGGTGGACTTACAAAGCACCCAATACAGTATAATTCTTGCCACATCACTGAATAAGGTACTAGGCCATGACATCAATGCCCTTCACTTGTTTGAAAAAAAAAAAGCATGGGTTAGTGTGCCCCTGTTTTTGTAAGTTAAACAGCTTGGACAGATATGGTGAGACATGCTAGAGTCACAGCAAGAAATGAATATTTAAGAGTACAGAGTATACTGTGACTTGTATAAGTGGGTGAGATAATATGGAAACTCACAATAAAATTCAGTTAGATAGAAGAATGTTTAAAATTCTCTAGAATCATCATCCAGATGCAGCAACTGATGGCTAAATTTCCCCCCAAAAAAACTGCAAACACAAAGCGAGTCTGTAGCTCTCAAAAGGGCCCGGGTGCTTTCAACTGCAGAGCTAAGAGTCTCAAGCATTAGTACACTAAGCAGCCCTCTCCACTGGCATGCTAAGACAAAGCCCTTTAAAAAAAAGTAGTAGTAACAGGCCATGAGCTAAGTATACAAGACTAAAGGGATGGCGGAAGCCCGCATGAATATTTATGACTGTCTGGTGTAAAAGAAGCAGAAATGGAAGCTAGAGTAGAGTGAAATGGCATGAAATAATGAGGAATGACACCCAGCTAGCAGGAGAGCATCCTCAAAAGAGAGAAAATTCTGCATACTCTGGCTCCACTGGAAGAGGGGGGTGGGGTGGGGAATCAACCCTAAATTAGCCCCATTCTCAGCAGCACACAAATATCAACGCCAACATTATCAAGGGTAATGGAAGTAGACTCTTGATAACCGGATCACACCAAACGCAAAATACATGCAGAATTCGTCACTGAAGAAGATCCAACACCCCACATGATTAGATTCATAGCCTCTTCCACTTCTCCTCAAGAGAAAGTGGGGAAATGCTCGTTTTTTATGACGTATGGGAAGCAAGAAGTTGCTGAAGGAAAGCTTGTATGCTACAGGGACTTCCCGACCATGAAGTCCTTGTTGGTGGAGGCTGTACATTGGGAGTTCAGGGCAGAGTCTTGCTCCTGTCCCCCCTTCCTCCATAGAAGCAAATGATACAAATCATTTATATGGAAGGAGGAAAGGGATGTTTGTCAGGCCAAGTTTAAAAACATCTGGTAGCTGGGACAAGAGGCAGGCATTGCTCTAGTTCAACTCTGATACTATATCCCATTTACTTAGTTCCACTGAATTTCAGCGGGAGGCACTGCGAACAGAACCTGCTCCTATAAGCATATTCTTATCCTCAGTTTCTAGACCCAAAGTATGATGAGCCCAGGCTGCCAGGCCCTGGTGAAATGCTTACTTTTTTTCAGGGTGGATTTGATTAAATCAAATTGATTTAAATCACGATTTAAATCACTAGTCAGTAAGATTTGATTTAAATATTTTTTTTTACAGAAAGACTCATTCTTGCTGGTATAATCTTAATATTTACAACCATATGAAGGTTTCATTTTTGGAATAATAAATTTTCAGAGTAGTTTTTATAGTTATATCAAAAATTACTGATTTGGTTATACTACTAGAAATACATAGACAGATAATTATGAAATTATGGTGAGGTTTAATAAGTTAACTGTTTATATTTGGACAACTTTTCTGCTGTACTTTATTGGAAGGAGAAAAATAATCATTTCCTTACTAACCATTTAAACAATTTTTTTTAACTAAAACAATAACATGATAGCATATATATCCATGTTTGTTAACTGATGTGGTTAAACATTTTTTAAAAAAAACTTAGACTGAGTTTTAGCACACTTGATAAACTTAAAACAAATCCTTATTTCCTGATGAATAGCCTTTGGACTACAATGTAACTTAAATAGAAGACTATATTTAGAAAGATTTTTCCTCCCAAAGCATTTTATTTTAAAAATCCAATTTAAATTTAAAAAAATCTGATTTTTTTTGAAAAAAGTGTTGATTTTTATCCACCCTTTTTTTACACTGCTAATGAAATAGCCTAACCCATATTCTCCATATTCCAAATGGAAGAAACCAATGTTTTAAAATCTATTGTCTAGCCTTATGAGAATTTCCTTCCTGTCTTTATCTGGGAATAACTTGTGCACATTTTCAATGCAAACGTATACAGTAAAGAAATACTTTACATCAGCAACCTATGCAGTCTTCTGTGCAGTGGAGAGTTTACAAAAAGAAGACGAAGAAGCAGGCTCCACCTGCAGATAAGCCTTGAGAGGCAGCAGATCCTATTCTCCCATCACAATTTGCCTGCCTCCAAGTGCAAACTGGAGAGCTTAGTTCCAGTCAGTCTGACAGGCAATATCTAAAGTAAACAAGATTTTTCATGCCTACTTGCTGGCTGCTGGTGCATTCCTAAGAGTGCTCCCCTAGCTTAAGAAAACCAGCAAGTTTATCACCTCTACAAGAGCCAGATGTCAAGCAATTAGTACTCAGATCACACTTTAAAGAAAAGATGATTGGGAGAAGATGCGGTGAGAGTTTTAGAGATTCTTGTATTGTGTTGTGATCTTTTTTCAAATTATCTGTATTTCAAAATTATGCAAACTCAATTATATTTAGGTTTCGTTTGTTTCCTTCTTTTAGTAACCTGCCCTGTGTATAAAATTTAAGGGCAACAAACATACTTATTAAAATATTAAAAGCTGCTTAATTTGTGCATCTTTTTCACAATCCATAGTTTATATCTCAATGATCTTTTTTAAAAAGAAACACTGTCGAACAAGAGCTATTCGACAGTGGAATTTGCTGCCAAGGAGTGTGGTGGAGTCTCCTACTTTGGAGGTCTTTAAGCAGAGGCTTGACAGCCACCTGTCAGGAATGCTTTGATGGTGTTTCCTGCTTGGCAGGGGGTAGGACTGGATGGCCCTTGTGGTCTCTTCCAACTCTATGGATCTATGAACCCCCCCCCCAAAAAAATGATAGAAGTAAGGGAAGTGTGTAACAGCATTTTTAAAAAGGGGGTTGCGGGGTGGGGGGGTGTTCAGGAAATAACAAGCCAATTAGCTCAATGTCCATTCCAGGTCAATTGGTTGAAAGCAGGGTGGATAAAAATCAATGATTTTTTTTAAAAAAATCAAAAAAATCGGATTTTTTTGATTTAAATCGGATTTTTTTGATTTAAATCGGATTTTTTTGATTTAAATTGGATTTTTAAAATAAAATGCTTTTGGAGGAAAAATCTTTCTAAATATAGTCTTCTATTTAAGTTACATTGTAGTCCAAAGGCTATTCATCAGGAAATAAGGATTTGTTTTAAGTTTATCAAGTGTGCTAAAACTCAGTCTAAGTTTTTTAAAAAAATGTTTAACCACATCAGTTAACAAACATGGATACATATGCTATCATGTTATTGTTTTAGTTAAAAAATTTGTTTAAATGCTTATTAAGGAAATGGTTATTTTTCTCCTTCCAATAAAGTACAGCAGAAAAGTTGTCCAAATATAAACAGTTAACTTATTAAACCTCACCATAATTTCATAATTATCTGTCTATGTATTTCTAGTAGTATAACTAAATCAGTAATTTTTGATATAACTGTAAAAACTACTCTGAAAATTTATTATTCCAAAAATAAAACCTTCACATGGTTGTAAATATTAAGATTATACCAGCAAGAATGAGTCTTTCTGTAAAAAAAATATTTAAATCAAGTCTTACTGACTAGTGATTTAAATCGAGCCTTACTGACTAGTGATTTAAATCGTGATTTAAATCGTGATTTAAATCAATTTGATTTAAATCAAATCCACCCTGGTTGAAAGCATTATTAAAGACAAAATTATAAAGCATCTACAACAGGACCATGGGTCTACACCCAAGGGAGGGGCAGCCGCCCCCCACAAATCAATACAAATGCATAGCAAACTGAGGTTCTGCTCCCTCCCCCCCAACAAAAGGTCTGTCCCCCTAAAAAAATCCTGGCTACAGGACTGTGGAATGAGTTGTACTCCAAAACATCTGGAAGCACTGGGGAGGCAACAGTAGTCCAATTTGGATGCAACCAGGGCATATTAATTAAGTTCTAAGTATTAGCAGATGGCAAGATAAAATATATTGACAAAAGGCTCCTGGGAGGTTGCATCCCCTGCCTCCAAGAAATATAATCACAGCTGTCCTTGCATCCATTGGTCAGAGTAGGAGAGGTTGCAGGGACTGCCAGCTACGCTAGAAGTGTATAGTACTTTGTCAGATCAGTAATACTGCTTATATTAAGTAACTTTTAAAATATAAACCTTGGTGTTTGTATAAATAGCAATGGATCCCAGAGCAGACCCCAAGGAGCACAAATAGCTTTTTGGGTGGGGAAGAATCCTATCTGGAGATGTTAGATAGGCTTGCTATTCTGCTCAGTGTCAATATGTATTTCTTTTTTTCAAAGTTCTTTTTTTCTTTTTCTCTTGGTGGTGCTATTATTTGAGAGATTATACCTCAAACATTTGTTGTAGTTCCTTGTCAAGTTGATGGGTTTTTTGTACTATGCTTTTCAAAAACCAAATAAAAATATCAGATAATCTTTGCCTGAAGATTTACAGTCCTGTTCTTTAATCTCCATACAGTGTTTGCTATATTTTAAGCACTTGGGAAGCGATAAATAGTTCAAACTGAATTTTATTTAATTCCACATCTCATTATTGGTAATACCATTTGAGATTTTAGTGCAAGAGCAATCAGATCACAGAAACACACAGCAGCAGACACTAGTAGCATGGAAAAGGGAGTATTTCTAAGATAATTTTATTGTCATTGCACAAGTACAAGCACAACACTATACAAGTGCAACGAAATTGCATGCCGTCCCATTAAAAAAAACAGAAACAAAAAGCAGCACAAAACACACACACACCAAAAAGCCACACATACACCCATCACAGCTCTCCGTGGTCATATTATCTGGTTACAGCATTTAAGATGGTTATAGCTCTTGGGTAGAAACTGTTCTTCAATCTATTTGTTCTTGATCTAATTGTTCTATATCTTCTACCCGAAGGCAGGGGTGCAAAGAGACTATATCCTGGATGAGATGGATCCTTTAAAATATTGTTAGCCTTTTTAAGGCAACGGGAACTGTATAGTTCTTCCAGAGATGGGAGAGGATGACCAATAATATTTTGGGCTGTGGTTATGACCTTCTGAAGTATCTTCTTCTCCCTGGCTGTGCAGCTGGAGAACCAAGCACAAATACAGTATATAAGAATGCTCTCTATGGAGCCTCGGTAGAAGGACACCAGCAGTCTCTCACTCAGATTGTTCTTCTTTAAAAGTCTGAGGAAATAAATAAAGTCTGAGGAAATAAATTCTAAACCATTTTAATATCATAGGTAAGGTAAGTCATTCCCACCCACACCCACACCCAAAAACAAGACTATTAACAATATGATAAGCTATTTCAAGTGGCAAGATATTTGAGGGTGCATGGTTTTTTCCACAGCCTGAAGATTACATCTATTATGTTTTCCCCAAAGATAAGAGGAAGAGCTAATCAGCAATTACAAGCAACAAATGCCAGACACAAAGGCTCCAGATCCCATCTGAGCTGCACCTGCCATTGCATCCTTAAGCACTACTTCAGCAGCAATTCACACCTAAGATGCAATCAAGTACATAAGCAATAACATTCCCACCTCAACATTTAGGGACAAATGTGTAGCTCTCTGGGAAAAGCATCAACAGGGGGCTCATTCCCATGTTCAAGTGTGGGCACTGATGTTAACTCTTAAAAAATGTTGTCTGTCTGAAATTGGTATACAGAAAGTTAAGCAATCAAGAGTTAACTGTCCTCCTTTAAAAAAGAAAATACATCAAAATAATAGAAACTGACCAGAAATAACCAAACCAAGCCGGATTCCTTTCAGGAGATTATCTTTACAATATTCTTCTAAATACCAAGCAAGAGGCATTTTTACAGCTTGAACTACAGTACAAATTTTAAAGGTTTTTAAAGTATGCAGGGTGGGCAGATTTCAGGATACATTTCAACCCTAGCAAAGCAACAGTTAAATGTGAGGTCCAACTTTTGGTTGACATTTGTATGATTACCCAGTGCAATCTCTCTCCCTAAACTTCTTGTCATTATAAGCAACCTTTAGAAGATTACATTGTGGTGTGCAATCTCTTGGGCTGTGGAAGACCTTGAGCAAGAGACCCTAGGGAAGCAAATAACTTTCCGAAAAGGCAGCTAGGTGTGCCCCATGGATCTCCACCACTGCCAAAGGAAGAAAGGAAGGAAGACTACAAAGTTAGCCAGGTAACACTTGGCTCCAGAAAGTAGCAACTGATATAGGTTGCGGGGTGTGGGGGTGTGTGTGTGTGTGTGTGTGTGTGTGTGTGTGTGTGTGTGTGTGTGTGTATGTATGTGCAGGCATCTTGCTAAGAAGTGTGTCTTGTGAACATCCACATGGCAGAAATAAAGTAATTCCAATTAGATTCTGCAGTGAAATATGCAATATCTATCTATCATTAAGTGCAAGTAAGAGATATGGAATCACTGGGAATCGGCTACTCTTTATCTCCATCTGCTACCAAAGTTTTCTGGACTTAAGGGGCCACTGGGTCTTTAAAATCAGATGTGGGCAAGTCACATTTGTCACAGAACTGCCAAGAACAGAAACACAGGACTATCCTGGCCACTGGGCTGAGTGCTAAAGGGCTGGGACAGACACCCAGGGCAGTGCTGAAGCACTGAAGGAAACAAGAGAGACAAGAGGGGCAGGTGTTGCTTCATCTTGGCTGCTTGTAGAGGGACCAAACAGTACCTGTCCAAGGTGAGCAGACAAGTGGCAGATACTGGGGTTTCAACATCTTCAGAAACGTATTTCTAGTTTTATAGTGTATAGCACAGTGCTCTCACTTTAAGACCATCGTTATTATCTTAATAAAGGTTTGTTTGTTACATTTCAGGTAGCTTGAATTTCAAACGCTTTCATTCATTAACTGCAGTTACTCCAAGGAAGCCAAACGTGGAGAGAAATCAATGTTTTATATATGAAGTGCAACAGAAATATTATGTGCCAAAAATAGGCAAACACAGTCTTGGCTAGCCAAATACAAACAGCTATATGACGTTACTAAGTCACCTGTTCCAGTTCCGGCAGCCAGCATGCCACACTTAATGAGAAACGTAGGGCTTTAATTGGATGGTTGGCATCCGTCTGTCTTGGGAGCCAATGGAAATGCCTAATTAGGGCAACCTTTGGAATGTTCAAAGGTCCTTGAGTTACTATTGATAAGACAAAAGGACATCATAAAAACTTAAGAATGCCCAGAACAGAATTTTTGCTTCTCCCAGCAGCAAATCACACCTCAAGGGGGGTGGGGTGTTAAAGCCCCTAGGTTTTTCAGAGTCTTTTATTTGTTCGATGGACCTCTCTGTCTATAACCAGAAAGCTCTCTCAGCACCCACATTCTCCTTTACTGTTTCGGATTGGAGAATTAGTGTGGTGAAACATACCTGAACTCATATTTAATAACAGTAAAAAATGACAGCAGACAACAGCTCCAGATGGTTTGCTTGTTGTAAATTTGAAAACTATTACCGTATTTGAGTTCAAGCCTATGAGAAGTACATGTACCACAATTCAGTGTGATGTCTGAAAGGAGCCAGTTTCCACATGATTAAGTGGGGAAGGGGGGAGAACCATATGCTTTTGAGCAACAGTACACCTCATCAAGCAGCAACACTGTTCAGGTCACTTGGCGTTAAATTCTTTAGTAATAATTCACATGATAAAAGCATAACTGCAGCAATATTCACTCTCAAGAGGATAATTTAATGCAATGGCCAATGGAGCAGATTTTGCTTCAGGTGGGAAAGTTCAGATCTTTTATTAGAGAGCCTGCTTAAAGGAGAAGAAACATTCAAATTAAGAGTTTAACATAGGCTGGGATTTTAAAACCTTACACATGTGTTTTAACTATAAGGGTGCTTAAAAAAACACACACCTGTCGCCAGAGTTCCTTTCTTGAAAAGCCAAAGCAAGTCAGATACTTTCCTGAGAAGGCTATCAGTACATGGGAGCATCGCCAAAGAAGATAATTTTTAGGAGGAAGGGCCATTTTTAAGGGGCTGCTCATTTCCTTTAATTCTTCTTGCACCCAGTTAAGGTATTTTTGTTCTGTATTTTGACCATTTGTATACCATTTAATCACCGTAGTCTCTAAGTTAGACCATGTAACTGGCTTGTTACCCATTGTTCTGAGAATATCTAGCAATCAGACGTGTCAAAAGGTTTTAGGCAGCAGATACAAGTGCATGTTCTGTGTACAGGGCTGGCTAGTGCTAGCTGGCCACGTTTTCAAGTAGAGGAATTTGGTGGAAATGCAAGTTTCAAAAAGGCTGCCACTAAGCGTGAATATTTTAGTTACATAATTAACATTGCATGATCGCAGTCCTTGTAGACTAGGAGACATTTTGCATTTTCCACTGCAAGCCTAAAAAGGAGTGCATTTTAAAATGAGACAATAAATGAAGGTATCAGCTTTATACCCTTTTGGTCAGATCAATTTTCGAAGGCATGTACATGTTTTAAAGGTTTTTGTATTAAGGCATTCAAACTCATAGAACAGATATCTTTAATTTGAAGCTTGAACTAGTTCTATTATTTATACATAACGCTTCATAATTTATCCCCTATTTTGTCCTCCCTTCCCCTCTCCCCATTCAAAACTGTTTTCTTAATCATGTGGTAGCTTTTCAATGGACTTGCATGTCAGGCATCTTAAGCAAAATAAAATCAGAAGTGAGGCATCTGACCTAGTATGTGGCTACAGAAAATTTGTTTGATGCCAGGGCTACTTTGCCATCTTACTGCACAAAACAACTGAAAATATGGTGAAAATCCCATAACAGAAGGCTTAGAGAGTTTTCACAATATAAATGTCCCTCACTGAGTAATTAAGAAGGCATGTGATCAATAAAGGCACTCCTAAAATTCTGGAGGCAAACATAGCTGAAAAGAGTTTAATTATTTTAAGCACAAATATTTCCATTTTAAAAGACAGTATATTTCTACAGAACATAACATTCTCTTTGCTTTATTTAACAGCTGTCCTGTGGTTTCCAACCTAAACATCACTTTTGTCTTTAATGCAGTCATTGAAGAAAGACTGGCTTTTCATGAGAGGCAGAAGCGGAAATGACTAGGTAATCCCATCACATAAGGATTTTACCAAGTGGATGCCTTATTCCCAATGGAACTGTGCAAGGCAATGCTTTCAAGCTATGTGGATCATACCAGTTTAGTCAGTTCCCAACAACAGCAGAACTTCAAGGACAGGCTCATTAAATTGTAATCTGTATATCCCAATTGAATAGCTCCCCATTTACGTTCTGCCAGATCAGAGTTTTTAAAGGCTGTGACTGCTCTGCTGTTAATCTTACAGCTTTAAGTAGTTATCCAATAACCAAATGCCATAATAACCAAATGCCATAATAAACCAAATGCCATAATAAAAAGATTCTTCATTTTATATTTTGTTCCTCTACCAGGATACTGAATACAAATCTCTCTTCTAAGATGACCTAGGCTTCCTCAAACTTGGCCATCCAGATGTTTTTGCCCTACAACTCCCATGATCCCTAGCTAGCAGGACCAGTGGTCAGGGATGATGGGAACTGTAGTCTCAAAACATCTGGAGGGCAGAGTTTGAGGAAGCCTGTTCTAGAGAGGCAAACCATCAATGAGGCACTGCACAAGAGAAAATACTGGCCTTCCATTTAAGAGCATCTTCAGATATCAGGCACTACCAAGACAATATTAAAGACTTTAAGTGGCCATGTTTATGGAAACTTTCAGCAAATCAGAAAAATCTAACATGACCACTTAAGCCACCTGCAGAGCACATCAAGACCTTGAGGTCCAGTTAATCATTTATGATGTCCCTTTAGTGTGTCACATTAATATAACTTTAGAAACCTATGACAATGTAACACATGCCAGACATTACACAACAGGTCCAGGGTAATGAAGTTACATGCCAAATCTGCAAGTGGGTGATGTCAATGAAGAAGAGGAGGAGGATGAGCAACATGGAACACAAGCATACTTGCAATAGAGCTGCTCTCAAGTAACCCAATTTGACAGGAAACTCCACTGCTTAGAATTCACACAGTACTGCGAAAGACTCCCCCCCCTCTCTCTATATATATTCAGCACAAAGCACTGAGGTAGTGCAAGACAAGATCCTATTATGATTTACTCTGATTTACTCTGGTTTGCTTGCAATGTAAGTAACTTCTCTCTCACTGCTTTGACTTACAGTGGGAGCCATGCAAGAACTACCAGTCCAAGGAGCTATCAAGCAACTGCCAAGCTAGGGAAGATATAGTTACAGATAACTGGACTTGCCCCACTGGCCTGTAAGGAGTCATATCCCTGCAGTATCATCATCTGGAGGAAGACTAATATCCTTGAGCTTTGGTGTCTTTTCTACTTCCAAACAAGCGTGACATATGGTAATAACTCACAAGCTACAGTCTTCGTCCCTAAAGTGAATTAGCTTTATATTTGTGAGCAAAATTGAGGACAGTCTGCTACAGTCTCATAAAAGCCGCAAGGTTTTTATGGGGAAATGTCTAGCTCATTTTAAACAAAGCTACGTAGTTCCTGCTTTTAAAGTCTCACAGCTCATGCATCCCCAAAGAGCCAATGGTTAACAACATAATGACTTTCGCTGCAATATCAAACTAATGGACACATTAACTAAGGCAGGCCATTCCTACTGACATCTGATTACCACCCATAGCTGTGCATGCAGTATGATTTACTTGCTAGTAAATCAAGTAGGCTATAATCATAGTTCCACACTGAACACACTTCTGGATGCAAAGAACTGTCCTTTCTCTAAAGGTAAAGTAAAGGGACCCCTGACCATTAGGTCCAGTCGTGTCCGACTCTGGGGTTGCGGCGCTCATCTCGCTTTATTGGCCGAGGGAGCCGGCATACAGCTTCCGGGTCATGTGGCCAGCATGACAAAGCCACTTCTGGCGAACCAGAGCAGCGCACGGAAACGCCGTTTACCTTCCCGCCAGAGCGGTTCCTATTTATCTACTTGCACTTTGACGTGCTTTCGAACTGCTAGGTGGGCAGGAGCTGGGACCGAGCAATGGGAGCTCACCCCGTCGCAGGGATTCGAACCGCCGACCTTCTGATCAGCAAGCCCTAGGCTCTGTGGTTTAACCCACAGCGCCACCTGGGTCCCCTTTCTCTACCTGCAGTAATTGGGAAGAGGCTGCACTACAAGTACTGGACCACATACACCAAGCAATGGTATCAGCAGGCAAAGCAAATGGCCAAAACTCAGTACAGTGGTACTTCGGTTTACGTTCCAGAAGTCCGTTTTTAAACCGAAACCATTCTTAAACGGAGGCGCGCTTTCCCTAATTATGCCTCCCTCCGCCAGTGCCCTTCCACCAATTGGATTCCGTTCTTAGACCGAGGTAAAGTTCTCAAACCAAGACACTATTTCTGGTTTTGCGGAGTTTGTAAACCAAATCATTCTTAAACCGAGGTTCCACTGTGGAGCTACATCAGCTAACAAGAAGCATGCACAGGACAGAGAATGAACTGAGCCAGAAAGCTGGTGGTTCAAATGTCACATCAGCCATACACTTACTAGGTGGTCTTAAGCAAGAACAATGCCCTGCTTGATAAATCTCTGTCAATCTGTTTGATGCTAATATACAAATCAGGATTAGAGGCTAATCTAAAACGAAGCTAAAACTAGTTTCACAGTTTTGGCCTCACAGGAAACTATGCTTTAACAAACATGAATTCACCAGGAACACAAGGAGGTTGGGGAGAGAAGTGCTAAAGGTTGGCTTTGTTGCAACACCAATAAACCATGATTTGTTGAATGAGCAGCACTGTCCCTAAACTGAGCCACTGATGCTTAGCCTCAGCCATTTTCAGTACATTAACATTACCAGCCCACCTTATCCGTTTGTTATAAGGATTACCAAGGAGGCGTTTGAAGTGCTTTGAATGTTTAAATAGTGTTTTCTCCAAGTAGCACTGTAATTAGCACAATGAAGACACAGCTGCATAAACAGTACCAACTTTAAAATGCCCTCACCATGTTAGTATTGCATAGCTGAGACTAAAGCTGGGGCAGCAGAATCCAGCCTTGGATTGTGGGGATCCTCCCCCTTCCAGCTTCACCAATCATGATCTGTCTGGACATGATTCCATCGCCTCTATGCAGCATGCACCGCCTAGAACTCTTTAACTGGATTTCTTTAATCCAAGTTCACAAAAGAACAATTCACAGAAGATAGGCCAAGGTAGGTGAAACTACAAACAGGGAGGTCTTCCAAGTCTGCATGAATGCGCAGAATATCAGCCCTCTTTGGACCCAAGAGGTCAGAATTTGAAACTTCTAGAAACTTGTACAACAGGGGAAATAAAAAACAGGCTTTAAAAAATGAATTCCACATACCCATGACCTTAATAATCCTGGACACAACTATGTCTAAAAACTGACACTTCTTAAATAAGGGATTTCCCAATTCTACAGCTACCCTCCTTTATAAACATTCACTAGTAACTACACTCAACCGGCAAATCAGTTCTGTTGTCGGATCATACAGATCCATGTAGTGATTTTTTTAAACCAATGTGAATGACTTCCTGGGAAGATCAGCGGTGTGCTTCCCATTGGCTAAGGGTGGAAGGGAAGAGAATGGTATAGGTAAGGATTGAGGCTGTAGACTTGGAAAGGCTATGTTCATCAATCCAAGTAAAGCAGCTGTAGCTGAAAGGGAGGAGGATTCCACACCATTCTTTGGGGGTTTGGAAGCTATTGTATGGGACAATTGTAAAATGGTAATCAGTTGAAGAGGCATTGGAGCCAAGAGCCTTTTCTTCACCAAGGGTGAGAAGTTAAGAGATCCATGAACTGCAACTAATCAGAAAGAAAGCACATTAGGGAACTATATGATGCTAATTAAGGTTGGATGTAAGAAGCTGTTTTAACAGAAGTTATATCAACAAGATGCTAGAAGAAGATAGTTGATATGAGATTGCAGAATAAGAGCGAGTCAACATTTCTGGAAACCCCTCTCCAATTTATCTGTGTATGTACATTATTATTTGAAATTTTTTTTTTAAGCAGTCAAAATCTCATGTGTGGAGAAGTGACTGGTTGTGACAATATAAAGACAGCTTCTCTGTTCATTGAACATACCTGTACCAACAGTAAAAGGGCAAGAACCCATTGAACACCCATATACATATCACAAACACACCATGTTCACATTGTAAGCCTACTTCAAATCAGCAGATTGTTTTGCCACTTAGGCATGCTTGCTCAAAAGGGAGGATTATCTAATCTGTAATAATCCTGCTCAACAATCCACAAGCATTTAGGTATTTTCTGATAGCTAAGGAATAGCAGTTTAACACAGCAGGATACCGTTTCAGATCTTTGGATTATACAAATGTTATTAGACTAATGCAAGATGCAGCTGAGTTGCCTAACCCAAAAACTCAAAATGAAATGCACAGAAAAAGGCCTACAGCTCAGTTACAGACCTTTATAGACGGAAGATTCCAAGTGCAATTCCCAACATCTCCAGGTTAGAAGGATCATGTGCAACAAGGGTGAGAAAGAACACTGCCAATTGTTTGTATGGTGTATGTTCTCTGCCTGAGATCCTGGGAATCTGCTTCCAGGATACACAATATTGCTGTCAGGGTACACAATACTGGTCTAGAAGGACCAAAGGCCTGACTGAATACAATGCATCTTGTACACCATGGGGCCGTCTCAAATTTGTCATCAGGCTGATGCACAGGGCAAGGCATTATGCTCAATTTAAGTCTTTGCCTTGTGATGTGAGGGGATGGTCTGGATATTTGGGAGTGGAGAAAATCACCTTGTTATTATCATGATCACACCACTACCAGGTGAAGTTTGGTCTTACAGCATGTTGCCTCCACAACCCTTGCATGGTAGGAAATCCATTAGGATGGTTGCCACTGGATTCCTAGGATAGTCTAGATAATTTTGGGGTAGCTGAAGTCGGTGATTTTGTTGAGGTTTAGTCTCACTATGGAATGGTAAATCACAAAGGACTATCAACAATATCACTTCTGGGTGCCCTCTCCAGTGCTGTGGAGCCCAGCATGCCCCTGGTTCTCTAAGCAGCTCTAGGCAATGAAACAAGCCAGACTACTATTAGAGCACAAAAGGCATTAAGACTCAATGTGCGACTGACCCAATGTGTTCAGAATGCATAATTTTACCTACCTAGCAGTAAAGGCAGAGAAGGAGTACTTTACTGTCTCTATTGCCTCCTGAAATAGCCTGTCAGCAGAGCTATCCTGAGTGGGTGGTGCAGGGCTCATTGACATCTACCCCTGTGAATGGTTAACTGCCTACTGAGACAATTTTGCTAGGTACTTTGAGGATGAAATTGCTCACCTTCATGCCAGCTTGAATACTGTAATTAGTGCAGTGCCAAGCCTTGTGTCCAATGCACCATTTTATCCCATTTTTGTGGAATCAGCTCGTTTTTGTGGCCTGAGGACTTGCAGCTGTCCTGCCTACATCCTATCATTTCAATATTTGCCTGTCATGGCGTACTCAAGTCATAGGGGGGCAATGGTTGAGCAGGTGTGTGGGAATGAGGTGATGCATACACTCCTGCAAAAAAAAAAAAAAACTTACACAGTAACAGCTAGATCAACTGATTCATGGCCTGAACTCCTCTAATGGACTCTTTGTATGGCTACCCTTAGGACTGGTTTGGAAGCCGTAGCTGGTGCAGAATGCAGCAGACAAGGTACTGAGTAGAGTGCCAGTTGTGCTGGGGGGGGGGGGGTTCTTTCTGCCAAAGTTGCTGAGCTTTAAAAAAAAAAAAAAAAAAGGTTTGAAAATGAGCAAAAATGGCATGTATGGCAACCCTGCCCATGCTGATATTACTTATAGAATCATAGCATCATAGAGTTGGAAGAGACCACAAGGGCCATCCAGTCCAACCCCCTGCCAAGCAGGAAACACCATGAAAGCATTCCTGACAGGTGGCTGTCAAGCCTCTGCTTAAAGACCTCCAAAGAAGGAGACTCCACCACACTCCTTGGCAGCAAATTCCACTGTCGAACAGCTCTTACTGTCAAGAAATTCTTCCTAATGTTTAGGTGGAATCTTCTTTCTTGTAGTTTGAATCCATTGCTCCGTGTCCTCTTCTCAGGAGCAGCAGAAAACAACCTTTCTCCCTCCTCTATATGACATCCTTTTATATATTTGAACATGGCTATCATATCACCCCTTAACCTTCTCTTCTCCAGGCTAAACATACCCAGCTCCCTAAGCCGTTCCTCATAAAGCATCGTTTCCAGGCCTTTGACCATTTTGGTTGCCCTCCTCTGGACATGTTCCAGTTTGTCAGTATCCTTCTTGAACTGTGGTGCCCAGAACTGGACACAGTATTCCAGGTGAGGTCTGACCAGAGCGGAATACAGTGGTACTATTACTTCCCTTGATCTAGATGCTATACTCCTATTGATGCAGCCCAGAATTGCATTGGCTTTTTTAGCTGCTGCATCACACTGTTGACTCATGTCAAGTTTGTGGTCTACCAAGACTCCTAGATCCTTTTCACTTGTACTGCTCTCAAGCCAGGTGTCACCCATCCTGTATTTGTGCCTTTCATTTTTTTTGCCCAAGTGTAGTACTTTACATTTCTCCCTGTTAAAATTCATCCTGTTTGCCTTGGCCCAGTTCTCTAATCTGTTAAGGTCATTTTGAAGTGTGATCCTGTCCTCTGGGGTATTACTTGTGTTGAAGGAACTGCATATGTTGCCTGTCAGGTACCAAGTCATATCCAGGTTCTTGTTATTAACTGCTCAGGTCCTTGGAGAGGTCTTGTTGGCTGCACCACTTCATCTAGCAACAATGCAGAAACTGGCCTTCTCCATGGTAGCACCTATACTTTGGAATACTCTGCCCCCATTTACAAGAGGCAGTAGAATGCTTCCAACATTTATTGATAACCTCTCTCTGCTCAGGCACTTGCCAATCATTAATACTGGATATTACAGGCTGGAATTTTGTACCATTATATACAGAGAAAGGGTTTGAATATATGTTTTAATGCTGTAATGTGCACTAAGGTTTGTTTTTAATAGAAAGTTGTCTAGAAATATTTTAAAATAAGATACATATGAAATCTTGGATAAATGCAAAACACATACAGTCCTCTAGCTATAGCTGCCCAAATCCTAAACAATTTACAATTATACAAAAGATACAGTCTCACTCATCTACATACTCTGAGGTAGCAGTAAGTGATCTATTAAAAAAGTTGGAGTAGATGATCCTCAGGGTCCTTTCCAACTCTGATTCTTCAAATTATCATCCCTGAACAAGAGTCCTGAAGTTCCAGTTTGTGTCCTCGAGTACCTTTAAAATGTTTTCATATGAAATGGTCAATGATAACAAAAGAGCCTTTATGACAGTATACCATAAACACAGATTAATGTAGTCACTCATGCTAACTTGAAGCAATGTGCTAGGAGAAGGTAGATTAGAGGTGCTGACACAGAAAATGATTCAATGCAAGTGACTCGCACACTCATGAGCATGATCAAAGTCTGAATGGTGTAAATCAATGGGATTCTTTGCCTTGAGGCAACCCTTAGACATTTGATCCTTTCAGCTTTCCTTAGATCTAAGGGTGGGTTTTAATGGGGTTGCACAAACCAATTCTGGGAAAACAAAAATCCAAGTTTTTAAAATGTGAAAGCTAAAACTCAAATAATAAAACAAAGCTTAGAATGAGTTACATGAGAAAAAGCTGAAGGAACTAAACAGACCAAGGTGGAATGATGATGATATTTACTTACTTACTTACTTACTTACTTACTTACTTACTTACTTACCATCCATCTGACTGGGCTACCCCAGCCACTCGGGGGGGGGGGCTTCCCAGATTGTTTCACTTATCAAAAAAGAATGAGACCAGTTTTAAATGGGCCTCTTCCATGTCATTTAACCATTGGTGCCTATTTGCTAATGTCCCCAATCTGATATGCTGTTGCTGGCATACAGAGATATGAAACTCGTGGCCTGGATATCTGCTCCCATACAGGCCCTGCTGCCCATCAGAGGTGGGCTTGCACACTGTCCTTTCAACTTCTGATTTTGCAGCAAACTCTACAGCAAGCAGTTAAACATCTGAACCAGCAAATTCTGGTTTGCTTCAAAATCTAAGCACATGGGCCCAAATCTTGCTCCTGTTGCACCAAGACATAGAATTACAGAATTGTACAGATGGAAGGGACTATGAGACTCATCTAGTCCAATCCCCTGCAATACATGAATCTTTTGCCCGACTTGAGACCCATGACCCTGAGATTAAGAGTCTCATGCTCTACCGACTGAGCTGAGCAGGATGGGAGTTCTTTGGACCAACCAGTTTATTGGTACCAAATTCAGATATCATTTTAAGGCAGGTTATTTCTAGGAACGCTTAAGATTTTAATTATCCATCCAGATACTGATAGAATTACATTGTTCATTTCTACAAATTCTAATTTTGTTTCCACAAAACTAAATATCGATTTAGGCCCATAATGTTGGTGTTCCTCCACACACACACCCCAAAAATCTTGTTCCCTGATACTATCAAATATCCTAGCAATATCCTAGCACGCCACATGAGCTCAAGAAGCAGTAACTAATGCAAACTTATCCTATTTGAATCACACCGCGGAATTGCTATGAAGCTAACCACAACAGTGTACAATCCCTTTGTATAACCATACACACAAACACACATGTTTAGTCAATATGATGCAATTACTCAGCAATACCAAAAACCACCAAACAACAGTTGGGAGTCAGTTTAGAAGATCTATTAGATATGCTGGGGTCAAAGCATTTTAAATGCTTGTGGGATGCTCTCCCTCAGTGCCTTTGTCACATATCTTTAAGAGCCAGTCAAAATAATCCCCTTTCTCACAGGCCTTTGGCTAATTAAACAATCAATGTCCTTTTAAACTGGGAGTGGGGATATTGTTTTTATTCCAGTGATCTACCACAGAAGGCCAATGATCTACCGGTAGATCACGATCTACCTGTTGGACGTGCCTGGTATATAGTATCCACACATGCAATACTTACATTATATAGTTCTTAACTCTCTAAATACAATTTATTCACTAAAATATTATTGGTAGCTTGTGGAAACACCCCCATAAGCATAAAGCAAGATATTGGGGGAGCAAATCAACCCATTTATGCCCCCAAAGCCAGCAGAAGATGAAGGCTGCACAACTGCAGTAGCCTCATGGTGCAAGAAAACCTCAGGAGGACACTGCATACTGCTGACAACCACCAAGGGATGGATGTTAAGATGAAAGGAAGCAAACAGCCTGCTACTTGCTTCCTTTTCAGTTTGGGCCAAAAGTGGAAGAAGGGAAGCTGTTTTGAGTCTTCCAAGGGCACTTTATTGTATTTTCTGCTGCAATAGATCCAATACCAGTAGACTTTCTTCTTGCTTTCTCTTGCAGATTACCATAAATTTCCAACAGAATTCTCATGATCTAAACACTAATCAATTACCGGTAACTCATCAGGGAAGACTATTCTAATCTACTGGATTAAAGTGGGAAACAAACAACAAGCACACCCTTTTCAACAATTCCTGCAGGACAGGAGCTGTTGGTTTTGCAATATCATCTACAGATCTCAGCTGCCTCATTGACCTTTGAGCAACTACATCACCGGAAAGGATTGAAACTTTCACAGTTTATACCTGTAACCTGACTTCCAAGCAAATGTTGGCAGTGACAGATGGCAATGGGAGCTTGAAATCCATGGTAGAGGGTTTCCTTTTTTCCAGTCACCCCACCTCCTCCTGGTATTCACATCTGCAAAGATTCAATGTGGAAGTGGATAGAGTAAGTCAGGGGCAGGCAACCTAAAGCCCGTGGTCCGGATGCGGCCCAATCGCCTTCTCAATCCGGCCCATGGACGGTCCAGGAATCAGCGTGTTTTAACATGAGTAGAATGTGAGCTTTTATTTAAAGCTAGTAGACTTTTAGCCCGTTAAATTAACGGGCGCTAGAACATACGTGCCTGGACGAAGCGGTCAAAGTCGGGCTGCTTCTCGCCTCGCCAGTGCCACCAGAACCACTCGGAGCCACAGGCCGGCACCGAGAAGACCCCCCAGTGGACGAACACGCCGACCTTGGCGGCGTCAAACCAGCCCGGCAGCAGCCGAGCGTCCAAGCTGGGCCAGTCGGGGGTGTAGCGCTGAGGGGGCGCCGAGGCAGAAGCTGCCCCGGCCAAGCAGAGCCATGCCACCGCCGCCCGCAGGAAAAGCCCCCAGCCCATCTCCAAGCTGGGCCAGTCGGGGGTGTAGCGCTGAGGGGGCGCCGAGGCAGAGGCTGCCCCGGCCAAGCAGAGCCATGCCACCCGCAGGGAAAGCCCCCAGCCCGTCTCCAAGCTGGGCCAGTCGGGGGTGTAGCGCTGAGGGGGCGCCGAGGCAGAGGCTGCCCCGGCCAAGCAGAGCCACGCCGACGCCCGCAGGAAAAGCCCCCAGCCCGTCTCCATGTCTTTCGCCTCAGCAATCGCCGCTCAGAACAGCGCTCTCCGATTGGCGCCAGCAAGTGCTTTCTTCGGCCAATCGCAGCCTCGCACGTGACCCGCCTCTGCGCTCCAAGTCCCAACGGCTGTCCGTGGGGCACATGCGCAGTAGCGCAATCCCAGGGACACAGGGACTGGACGCAGAGACACTTGGACTTTATTATATAGGATGCGCCTCTGGGGTATTTGTGGGGCCTGCCTGGTGTTTTTACATGAGTAGAATGTGTGCTTTTATTTAAAATGCATCTCTGGGTTATTTGTGGGGCATAGGAATTCGTTCATTTTTTTTCAAAATATAGTCCGGCCCCCCACATGGTCTGAGGGACGGTGGACAGGCCCACGGCTGAAAAAGGTTGCTGACCCCTGGAGTAAGTCAACAGTCCTTCCCACTCTCCTCCCCACAAAGGCAGGATGAATAGTTTCAACTTACTTTTTTTTTAACCAAAGATTGCCAATGTACCCAATTGTTCTTTAAAAAACTATTCATTAGGAATTAGGGTCTTTCCCCAAAGAGATAACTTTTTAACTTATTATTTGCAGTTGGTAAAGCAAAAAGGTCTCATTTTATTTTAAGCATTTATATCCTGTCTTTATATTTAAAAATTTCCTTGGAGGCTACATCTAGTTAGTCTCAAGACTGAATCTGCCCATTGCATCAAGAATAAGCCACACATTATTCCAAACAACTTTATATAGTGTATTGAAGATTCTACACTGGCAGTCAGTCTCAAACTGCTATCGTAACCTGAACAACAGTAGCTGGACTGGGCTGACAAACTGAAAAATCATTAAGACCGCATTATTATTAAAGTAATTTATATAAATTATATACCACCTTTCATTTCAAGGGGAAAAAAATACCAGTATGGACATCTTTAGTCTTAAGCATACTGTATTCGTAAGTGTTGATATAGCAAAAAAGTGTTGATATAGCAAAAAAGAAAAAGAAAAGGAATGCAACAATGTGGTTCAATCAGAAGCTATAGCTTAAAAAATACCGGTAACCACAGTCCAAGCAGATATAGACTGGAAGATGGACAAGCCACAATATTATTTAGAGCAGATTCAACTTGCATCTCCAACTAGAACACACTTCTATTTTTGAAGCATATGTAAAAATAGAATTGCTGCAGAGCATCCAATCTCAGGCAGCATCCTTGATCACATGGTATCTCTGTGCAGGCATTTGGGGCTTTAACAAACTTAATTAAGAATCAGAAACATATAGTTAAAGAGAAGATTTATGCAGCCTGCACAAGAGGCCAGATCAGAGCCTTGGCATACTGATTTACAGTAACTTCTAATAACCTGTCAGATGCTTCAGAAAATGGCAAAAAGACCACTAAAAGAACAGCATTCCACTCTCCTAGGTGCAGCAGAAGCAGATACCGGTAGCTTCTGTCTGACAATGCAAAATTAACTAAAGCATGAAATGGAAACCATTTCTTTCTGTTTTTAATAGAAAAAATCCTGACAGATGCTTATCATGGCTAATATTCACTTACAAACCAAATTAAAACCTCCTGAATGGTATGCCACTGATTACCAGTAGATAGGGATTCACAGTGAGGGTTATTACCCTGCTTGTGAGCATCTTGGATGCATCTAGCTGACCAGTTAGAAAGATGATTCTAGACTAAATCTTCTAAAGCCTGCAAAGTAGTTGGATTACGTCATCTGCTTGCATACTTTTATACAGCATCTTATACAGACTATACAAGCCATATGGGAGTTATTACCATCTCAACATGTAATTTTGCTACATAAATAATGAACTAAAGAAAGGTTAAATAGCAAAATTACAGCTTCCATTAATCAAAGCTATTCCATTTTTCTACATAAAATACAATCAACGCAGCACAGAAGCATGAGTAACATAACCAGGGAGAAGTACAGTAGTGGTTAGCACATTAAACTCAGACCCAGAGGACCTGGATTCTAATCGCCCCCTTAGCCACAAAGTTCACTGAGTGACCTTGGTTTAGTCTTGCTCTCTCAGCCTAATCCAAGTCACTAGGTTGTTAAAACAGAGTGTGTGTATACTCTCTCTCTCTCTCTCTCTCTATATATATATATATGTTATAAGAGCAAAATTAAAACAACAGAAGATACTGTACACCTTACATTGCTTTACCAAACATATCCATCACTTCAGAGCTGTACCAATTTTATTGGAAATTTCATAAACATTGTTTTTAGCCTACACAGAGATGTTCAATATCTAGGTCAGCCATCTTTATACCACCTTGGCCACTGCACCGTGTGGATCGACATATCAATTTACATGAAATATACCAGAAGTTGTTGGTGTGAGAAGAATTCTACTAAGGTGGGGGAGAAACTACTAAAAGAAAAGTATTCCTGAGATGCCAATACCAAAGGCTTTATTCAAACAGTTTTATGCATCGCATTATCAAACAGCTATATCCAAAAGGTCCGAGGCTAGCACTTTGCCTTCATTTTATCAATAGTTTCTTGGCACAAACAACCATCTTTAAATACTAGCAAAAAGCTCCTTGAATGCTCAGACCTACGTGGCCTTTAGCATGGGCATGCTATTGACCCCAAAAGTACTACTTCTATTCAGAAACACTAAAAAACACCCTCAAATATGGATTAATTTCCTTTCCACCATTTCTGAAACAGAAGACAGATGCAAAGATTACAAGGATGGCAAAAGGGAATAATTTTCTATTATTCAATGTCTTGAATAACATATAAATATATTAAAAAATTGGAATCACCCTCTCAGTACCAACAGTGGTTACAAGTACTAATTCCACTGACACTGCAATCTTATAAAGCCTATTCTGAAGTTTGTTGCCATCCATCTGTCTCGAGAGACAATGGAAGAGTGTGCCTTTGGCTTCCAGGATAAAGTCAAACCATAGGAGAGTTACAGTGCCTGCTGTGGCTGCAGAGACCGATACGGGAGAGACATGTTTTATTGCCCCACTGAATTCAAGGACTTACTCCCTGGTGAATGTGCACAGTATTGCAATCTCTTTGATGGGAAGCCAGTATTCCAGATCCAGATAATGGCCAATGAAAGTGTTTGAACATAAAAAGGTGCTTTATATTGACATCAGACCACTTTTCATTTTATCCAGTTTAATTTGCTGATAGCAGCACTCCATGGTGTAAAACTACCTCCCTCAGCTCTGCTATCTAGATATGCCATGACTTAACTACGGTCCCTGTCTTCTGGAATAAAATAGCCAACTGCAAATTGTTGGGGGAAACCAAAGCCTAGTCTCCTAAGAAGCAAGTGGGCATGTAGATAAAGGAAGAGTAGGTGAAGAGATGAAAGGTTTACTATGGTAAATGTCTAGACTACTGCAATCATTGAATTAGGTTGTTTTTCTGTGAGGAAACCGCATTTAATTGTGAAAACCTGTATTAAGCAGAATTGCCTGCCTTCTCACCTCATTCCACACCCAGTAAAGCCACAGAAACTGAGAATGCATCAATCAGCAAGGTTGTGGGTTTCTTTAAAAATAAAAAGCTTAATATACTATTATCTAAATCTTCTATTCTACTTGAAGCTTTTCTCTTTCCCCAAGACCACTATTTTTTTCTTCTACTAAATGGAACGTGTACCATAGCAGGACCAAACCACTCTGCCAAGCCCATAACTGAAAACCATGAATTGCTTGTTCCAAAAAATTATCTAGTCAGGGGGATTAAGCAGTGAGAAAGGTCTTAATTCTTACAGAAGCTTACAAAAGTTCATCGCCTAGTACTGAATTAAATTCTTAGAATATTGTCAAAGGATCAGGGTTGTCATTGAGAGGGAAAAAATAGTGGTCCAAAAAGCAATTTGCACACAACCCTTAATGAACAGGAATTCCTACCATCCTTACTCTTTTATCAGATTCAGGACCTATCATAGACTTGAAAGCAGATACACACACCAGATACACACACTATAACCCCTAACATTTCCCCATCTGAGGAACAGCAGGGAGGGCTTTTGAGCATCCAAGTTCAAAATGAATTACCGGTATCTCATGCCTACCGGTAGGAACAGCTGAAATATTGGAGATTTCCATAGGGTACTATTTTTATTTTTTGCATTTGTGTTATCTATTCCTGGCAGGGAAAGGGATGGAGAGATATACAAAGAATATGAGGAACCCAGTGCAACCAGGGAGAGAAAACATTTCAGTGGGCTCTGGTTTCTTCTACATTGGAATGGAAGGGAAAGATTTGGGTGGCCCTGTTCCTTCCTAGAGGTGAGAAACAGCACGGCTCCCCTTTAGTGACCCTTTCCTTCGGCAGAATATGGAGAGGAAAAAGGAGAAAATCAAGGTCTCGGCAACAACAACAACCAGGAGTGGCAACAGGGAAGGAGGTGCTTGATAACAGAGACACAGAAAAAGACAAGTGTCACCCCCCCCCCCAACCTCCCATTCTGTAAGCACCTGGCCATGCTAGAGAGAGCACCAGACAGGCTTTCCAAGCTTCAGGCCTGGAGAGAAGCGTGCATGGGTTGAATGACTCCCTCCATCTGCACCAAAGCCATTTCCCCCCACCACAACAGGAAGAAGGTGGGAGCAGGGATTTGGGCTGCTGGCTTGAGGGCCTCGATCAGAGGGAGGGGAGGTTGCTTAGGAATATGCAAGCAACGTACAAGCAGAGAGGGGGAAGATGGCTGTTTCTGGGGAGGGGGGATGTTGTTTTTTTGGAGGGGGTGTTGGCCCCCAAGGGATTCAAGAGGCAGGGGAGGGGGGGGAAGGATATTCCCTCCCTCCCTCTCTTTCCCTTTCCACCCACCCCACCCAGAATATAGGGCCAAAATCGGGGGCGTCAAAATCCCGAGGGAGGAAAAGATCCCCTTTTGCAACCGCACCCACGATGAAGGGGGCAGGAAAGGAGGGGGCGGCGGGGAGCGATCCGAGAGGTCTCCGCCTGAGCCTGGATCGGGTCCAGCAGGACCGGCCGGGGAGGGAGGGGGGGAAATGATGCGGCGGGGTGTGAAATAGGAGGCAGCCAGGTAGGAGATTGGGGGGGGGCTAGGTGTCGGGGGGGGGTCCTCACCATTGATCCCCCACCCACCCCGGCACCGGGCTAGGATCCGGGCCTCACTCACCGCTCTGCTCCCCGAGGAAGACCAGCTTGAATTTCCGCAGAGGGTTGCCGAAGTCTCCGCCCGCCGACATGATGAGGAAGAGGAGGAGAAGGAGGAAGGTGGGGAAGCTGGAAGAGGAGGAGGAGGAGGGAGGCGCCGCTGCCCGTCCTCGGGCTCACCTCGCTGGGCTCCCTCGGGGGCGGAGGAGGGGGCTGGAGGGGGTGAGGGGGCGGGGGAGGGAAGGGAGGCCGCCGGTGCTGCTTCTCGCCCCCCTCGCTCTTTCCCCCGCGGAGGGTCTTTCCTCCTCCTTCTCCCCTCACGGAAAGAGAGCGGGACCCGGCAACGGGAAGGGAGCGGCCGGCGGGGCTCGGTTCTCTCTTCTCCGTCACTCAGTCCCTCAGCCAGCCAGGCAGCCACGACGCAACGTCGCCCTCTGAGGCAATCCCGGCCCCGCCTGCGGCCTTGCCTCTCCTCCCTCAGGCTCGGCGGCGCCGCCTCTTCTCGAGCTCCCTCCCCTCACCTTGTTATTCGCTTCGCAAAGGGAGCGGGGGGGGGGGAAGGGCGAAGAGCGGGCCTGAAGGCCAATCAGAGGGCAGGGAGGGGGGGGAAGGCACGTCCCGCCCCTCTCTCGCGCCTGGCGGACGGACAGGGAGGGGGAGGGCGAAGAGCGAGCCTGAAGGCCAATCAGGGGGCAGGGAGGGGAGCCACGTCCCGCCCCTCTCTCGCGCCTGACGGACGGACGGAGGGAAGGAGGCGCGCGCGCCCGACCCGCCTGCCACTCATACCGCTAGAAGAGCCTAGTCGCCACCAGGGGGCGGAGGTGCTCTAGACGAGCCCTTGCGCGTGCGTGCAAAACGAGAAAGAGGGCGTGGCCCGCAAGGAGTAGCGGGGTGGGACTTGAGGTTGGCGGCGGCGGCGGCTGCAGGGTTCTTGCCTTGTTGCGCGTGCGCCCCCGGCCAGTGTTCATTGGTTAAGGTACCCTTCCCCCTCTTGGAGGCGGGGTTTCCCCTCTTCTTTTACATTTCGTCCTCCTGTGGCATTTATTCTGAATACCCCACGGTGCGTGCAATGCAGGAAATAGCTTATCCTTGGAGTGCACCTTGGAGTGTACGTGGGAAGTCATTTGTTTCCTTTTTCCATTTTTTTGCAATAGAATTTTTGAGGTGCTCTGTCTTTGGCTGCAATCCGTATCCTACTTACTTGTAAGCAAAACCCCCTTCGTTTAGAATTAATAGAATTGTAGAAACAAAATAAAAAATAAAAAAATTCCTTCCAGTAGCACTTTAAAGGTGCTACCATTAGGTCCAGTCGCGAACGACTCGGGTTGCGGCGCTCATCTCGCTTTATTGGCCGAGGGAGCCGGCGTACAGCTTCCAGGTCATGTGGCCAGCATGAATAATCTGCTTCTGGAGAACCAGAGCAGCGCACGGAAACGCCGTTTACCATCCTGCCGGAGCGGTACCTATTTATCTGCTTGCACTTTGACGTGCTTTTGAACTGCTAGGTTGGCAGCAGCAGGGACCGAGCAACGGGAGATTACCTTATCGCGGGGATTCGAACCACCAACCTTCTGATTGGCAAGCCCTAGGCTCTGTGGTTTAACCCACAGCGCCACCCACGTCCCACCTTAGAGACCAGCTAAGTTTGTTATTGGTATGAGCTTTCGTGTGCATGCACACTTCTTCAGATTGAACCCGAACACCACTCTTTGGGCTCTTCCAGTCTTTCCACTGTTTTGGAGTGGGATTCAATCACATACTGGCAAATTCAGGTTGCACCTCCTTCCCCAGAAGATCAGACTTGTTGCACCAAGGAAAGTGATGGGAAAATGTACTGCAAATTGCAAGACAACATTTGATTTGATACAGCATTATCTAACATCCCTGTGAACTCATAGTGGATGCTCAATAATTAACCGACATTACCTAACGCCCTTGCAAACAAATCAGCACAAATCCACAATAACCGTGTTGATTACAAAGCAATGGTTCAAAGACATACATTGTGAAGAAAGTGCACCAACTGACCAGAAAAATCTGACTTGACCTGCTCTTTTCTGGCTTTTATCAGCAGCTTCCTTTACAGAAATTGGAAGAAGCACTAATCCACCTGTTAGAAGAGTTTGGATTTAATATCCCGCTTTATCACTACCCGAAGGAGTCTCAAAGCGGCTCACATTCTCCTTTCCCTCCTCCCCCACAACAAACACTCTGTGAGGTGAGTGGGGCTGAGAGACTTCAGAGAAGTGTGACTAGCCCTAGGTCACCCAGCAGCTGCATGTGGAGGAGCGGAGACGCGAAGCCGGTTCACCAGATTACGAGTCTACCGCTGTCGCGACCCGGCTAGACAGTGGTAGACCGGGGTCCGCGACCCGGCCAGACAGTGGTAGACCGGGACCCGCCAGGGTCGCGCCATGCGGGCGCCAGGAAGGGGAACCATGCAGCGGGCCAGGAAAGGGGGCGACAGCGGAGCCAGGCGCGCAGGGGTTAAACCAAGCGCAGCAAGACCCGACCTAGCCCAGGCATGCCCCGCGGGGTAAACAACCCCAGGATGGGCACGTACCTGATGGCCCAATCCCAGGTGCGGATGGCCCGCTTAACGAGCCATCAGCGGCGGGTGCGGCGGAACCGTCAGCATCGCAATAACAATGTAAAAAACACCCATGAATAGCGCGGGTAGACCGGAGCAGTTAACTCTTTTTGTCCGAGCCATCCCGGGTGGGGAAGAGGATTACCCCCGGACCTTTAGGGCAGAAGGGAGGGGGGAATTGGGAGTCATCCAGCAAAATGTACTTAAGGGGGATTCTGAGATGACCTCCTCAGAATCCTCACGGACTTTCCACGTTTCTCTGTGTGCTGTACAATAAACTTCAAGACTTCTTCCGCTGACTTCTCGGAGTGGCGTGCGTTCTTGACAGCTAGCTACAGTTACTATCGGGGACACGACAACCCCTCTTAACCACTACACCACACTGGCTCTCTTAGGTCTGCACCACAAGCTTCTGCTAAAGCTATCACCAACTCTAGTCGAAAAGCCAGTACGCCTAACAACATCTTGATTTATAAGAATGTAGAATGCATCCAGAGTAATTACCTGCTGTGAAAGAACAATAAAAAGACCGACTTGTTCATCAAATATGTACCTAAAGCTATTTTTAGCGGGTGGGTTCAGGGGCGTTCCTAGCCCCTTGGCTAGCCGGGGCGGGAAGCCAAGGGGCACCCCCGGGGGCGGGGCGTCGCGGCGTGTGCGTGTGTCATGACGTCATGACGCACACGCACAGCGCGATGCCCCCGCCCCCGGGGATGCCGGGCGCCGGCTTCGGGAGACTCCCGAAGCCGGTGCCCGGTATCCCTTGGTGCAGCGGCTGCTCGTGGAGCAGCCGGCGCACCAAGTGAAGCCGGACAGGCGGCGGCATCGGGAGACTCTGCAGCCTGCAGAGCCTCCCGAAGTCGCCGCCCGTCTGACAGTGCACCGGCACGATGTCCCACTCCCGGGGATGCCGGGCGGTGGCTGCTCGTGCCGGCGCACCAAGGGGGTGCCGGGCAGCCCAATTTGTCACCCTTCCCAAGGGTGGCACCCGGGGCGAACCGCCCCCCCCCGCCCCCCTTGCTACGCCCCTGGGTGGGTTAAACCACAGAGCCTAGGGCTTGCCGATTAGAAGGTCAGCGGTTCGAATCCCCGCGACAGGGTGAGCTCCCGTTACTTGGCCCCTGCTGCTGCCAACCTAGCAGTTAGAAAGTACATCAAAGTGCAAGTAGATGAATAGGCACCGCTGCAGCGGGAAGGTATACAGCGTTTCCATGCACTGCTCTGGTTCGCCAGAAGCGGCTTAGTCATGCTGGCCACATAACCCAGAAGCTGTATGCCGGCTCCCTTGGCCAATAATGCAAGATGAGCACCGCAACCCCAGAGTCAGTCACGATTGGACCTAATGGTCAGGGGTCCCTTTACCTTTAAAGCTATCTCCCGGCATTAGGGGCTTCCACAGTGCTTTCTGCCACATCCCTGCACATTCCCAAAGGGCAGCCCAGAATAGGATGCATTTCAATCATTTTGTGACTAAGGGTTTTCTAAGTGGCTTACTGGAAGCGCTTTCATCACGCGGAGAGTGAGCTTCAGTGGGCTGGAAAAGAGTGAAAATGGCAGCAGGGCTCTTTCTGCAAGAAGGAGGCTGCTGGGGGCGAGGAGCTGGCGGTGTCTCTTTTTAGAAAACAGAGAGGGCTTGTTGAGAACAGACTTGCACCAGCTGCGAGCGCCTGGAGAAGCGTGCTCAGGAATGCCGGTGGCTCTTGGTCACCATCTGCTGAGAATGTATGTTGCGTAAGCCCCTGCATCCCCACCCCGGCTGAAATGAATGGGAGCCGCCTGTCCTCCTACACAGGAACACAAGCCGTGCTTTCTATTTATTTATTTATTTTCTGCACGCCTCCCCATTCATGGCAAGCAGGCGTGCAACCCCCGGGGGAACTCCCTGGCTCTGAGCTGAGTCACGGGTTGCCAAGCACCTGTCCCCGAGAACATAAATGCACGTCCGCTCCTCGGCAACAAATGTTTGGTGGTTCTTTTGCCCACCAAACCCATTATAACCAGCTGCTGGTTTGTGCTATGTTTGTTGTTTAGTTGGGGGTCGGCAGTTATTTTAATTTGGGCATAACTGTAAACTGTTTATTACTATTGTTATTATTGGTTTTTATTGATTTGTTTGTTTGTTGCTCGTATAGTATATATATATATATATATAATGTTTGATGCTGTTTTTATATATGTTGTAAGCCGTCCAGAGCGGCTGGGAAAACCCAGCAAGATGGGTGGGCTATAAATTTAAAAAATATTATTACTATGTGCCCCTAATGCTTCTTGTAGGGATGCAGGTGGAGCTGTGGTCTAAACCACATAGTCTACGGTAGGGCTTGCCGATCAGAAGGTCGGCGGTTTGATTCCCCGTGACGGGGTGAGCTCCCGTCGCTCGATCCCAGCTCCTGCCCACCTAGTAGTTCGAAAGCACGTCAAAGTGCAAGTAGATAAATAGGTACCGCTCCGGCGGGAAGGTAAACAGCGTTTCCGTGCGCTGCTCTGGTTCGCCAGAAGCGGCTTAGTCATACTGGCCACATGACCCGGAAGCTGTACGCCGGCTCACTCGGCCACTAAAGCGAGATGAGCGCTGCAACCCCAGAGTCGTCCACGACTGGACCTAACGGTCAGGGGTCCCTTTACCTTTAATGCTTCTTGTATACTGTTATTACACACACACACAGAGAGAGAGAGAGAGAGAGATTTGCAGTTGGATTTTGCAAAGGAGGGAATCTCTATCTCTCCTGACAGGGAGTAGCAGTTGTAAATATTATTATTATTATTATTATTATTATTATTATTTTATTTATACCCCGCCACTCTAAAGGGGGCATTGAAAGGCAAGCATTTTCCAGGGTACCTCTCCCCAGCACACAAGGTGTGCCCTGCTGCCATGACTGATGCCTATGGGCTGTGGGTACCAACGGTTTCCAGCCCACTTGTGGGGCATTGGTTGACCAGGGAGATGCAAAGCTTTCTCCCCAGCCCCCTTTCTCATAGTGGCAATGAGAGGGGGTGGGGGAGTGTCCGATGTTATTCTCAATCAGACAGGCGTGATTACTGCCATTACAGCTGCCCCTTAGCCAAAGTGCCATGCAGCAGTATCCACTGGTAAGTCTGTCCCCTTTACACCTGCTGCCTAGTCCCGAAGGTAATGTTATGTACAGGGCTCGGTCTTAGGATCATAGGAATCTGCCCTATACTGGGTCATATCTTCGGGCTCATAACTGTCTGCACTCTCCGGCAGCAGCTCTCCAGGGGTTTAGATAGGGAGCCTTTCCCGGCCTGACATGGAGATACCATAGGGATTGAACCTGAAATCATCTGTGTGCAAAGCAGGTTTCCGACCATTGAGCTATATATAATGCATGGTTGAGGTGCTATGGGCCACACTAGAGATTCCACAGGGCCTGATAAAGCCGATGGTCCTGATATTTGCACATCTACAAGTGCAGTTGCGCAAAAACGGGGTGCAGCCCCCGGTGGAATCTACACACGTATAAAAAAACGCCGTGAAAATGCTTTTTTGAAAAAAGTTTTGAAAGATACATTGAATTTGGCATAGCTCACTGTCATCATCTAGTGTCAAATGTGTGTATTGCACTTTGTGACTAATTTAAATAGTTTTATTTGCAGCTGTATAGCTGAGCCCCCCTGGCTGTATTTCAGAATCATTTGCAAGTGACTGGCTTAGAACTCTGGCAAGAGCGGTATCTCTGTCCCTTTGCTGCCCACCGAGAAAGAGCAGAGGAAGAGAGAGAAAATGAGGTGACAAGAAAGGCGATAGAGCAATGAACTCATAACCCACCTACTTTCAGCAGCCAGAAACATCATAACCAGACACTGGAGAGACCTGTCAGGAGTAAACATGGACCAATGGTACCAAATAGTATGGGAAACAGCCTTACTAGAAAATTTAACCAATATACTGACACGGGGACAAATAGAAGACGCCTTCACCCCAGTATGGCTCCCCTTTATCACATACACAGCCCAACAATATAATGACAAGGGATACCCACATGACCTGAAAGTGTTGCTGTGTAATTCCAGGTCAATGACAAACAAAACAACTGCCATCCACGATCTGATTGTGGATGGAGGACTTGACCTGGCATGTGTGACAGAGACTTGGTTGGACGAGGCTGATGGGCCTGTCCTTGCCGCTGCTTGTCCACCAGGTTTCTCTTACGCACAGCAACCCAGGCCATCTGGGCGGGGAGGGGGGGTTGCAGTGATTTTTAGAAAGTCATTAGTTTGCTCCAGGCGTCCTATGGGGAAGACCCAGTTTTCTGAGTGCATGTTCTGGAAGTTGGGGAATAGGGGCAGTACAGGATTCCTTTTGGTGTACCGACCTCCCCGCTGCACCAAGGATTCCCTGGCCGAGCTGCTTCAGGTCGTGGCGGACATGCTCCTGGAGACACCTAGCTTGGTTGTCCTAGGAGATTTTAACATCCATGCCGACACGACCTTACAAGGGGCCGCTCGGGACTTCGTGGAAAGCATGGCCTCCATGGGGCTGTCCCTGAATAAGTTTGGCCCAACTCATAGCCGCGGACATGCCTTAGACCTGGTGTTTACCTCTATGGATGTTGGTGATCTGACACTAAGTAAAAGCAAAACAAAAGAAGTGCCATGGTCAGATCACTTCCTGGTGCAGCTGGACTTCTCCGCAACCCTTCCCCTCTGCCGGGAGGTGGGACCAATTCGGATGGTCCGCCCCCGCCACTTAATGGATCCAATTGGCTTCCAGAGAGTGGTAGGGGATGTTTTATCCCATGTTGATGGCCTTTCAGCTGATTCCCTGGTGGCCCGCTGGAATGTGGAGTTAACCAGGGCTATTGACTGTCTGGCTCCGAAGCGCCCTCTCCGATGGAGCCCGGACAGCCCCGTGGTTTTCCCCGGAGCTGAGGGTGATGAAACAGTCGCTGAGACGGCTAGAGCGCCGGTGGCGGAAAACTCATTCTGAATCAGACCGGACACGGGCTAGAGCTCAACTTCGAGCCTACCAAGTGGCAGTGGCGACGGCGAAGAAGACCTTCTTCGCCGTTTCTATTGCATCTGCAGAAAACAGCAGCAGGAGACTCTTCCAGGTGGTTCGGACTCTATCAGAACCACCTTTGTCACCGGGGTCTGGTAGGGACCCCAAGATCTCCTGCAATGCTTTTGCAAAGTTTTTTGCAGATAAAGTCGCTCAGATTCGGAAGGAGGTAGACTCCACCATGGGAGCAGAGCCGGGGCGGGAGAGTGCTAGAGCCCTGTCTAGTCATGTTTCATGGGATCAATTTCAATCTGTTACTTCCGAGGAAGTGGACAGGCTGCTTGGACGAGCGAAGCCGACCACCTGTCTCCTTGATCCTTGCCCATCCTGGCTAATAAAAGCGAGCCGGGAAGGGCTGGGTGATGGGCTCCGCGGGCTGGTGAATGCTTCCCTCCACGAGGGAGTCTTCCCAGACCCGCTGAAAGAGGCGGTCATTAAACCGCTTCTTAAAAAAACATCTTTAGACCCGGCCAATATGGCCAACTATCGCCCAGTCTCAAATTTACCATTCCTGGGCAAGGTGATTGAGCGGGTGGTTGCTGAACAACTCCAGGCACGCCTGGAAGATGCGGACCATTTGGATCCCTTCCAATCGGGATTCAGGCCTCATCATGGGACTGAAACTGCCTTGGTCGCACTGGTTGATGATCTCCGACGGGCTAGGGACAAAGGTGAGAGCTGTTTCCTAGTTCTGCTGGATCTCTCAGCGGCCTTTGACACCATCGACCATAACATCCTTCTGGACCGTCTAGAGCGGTTGGGAGCTGGGGGCACTGTTATACAGTGGTTCCGCTCCTTCCTCCTGGGCCGTGTTCAGAAAGTGGTGGTGGGGGATGAGTGTTCAGACCCCTGGACTCTCACTTGTGGGGTGCCTCAGGGTTCCGTCCTCTCCCACATGCTTTTTAATATCTATATGAAGCCGCTGGGAGAGATCATCAGGGGGTTTGGGCTGGGTGTTCATCAGTATGCGGATGATACCCAGCTCTACCTCTCTTTTAAATCAGAACCAGTGAAGGCGGTGAAGGTCCTGTGTGAGTGCCTGGAGGCGGTTGGAGGATGGATGGCGGCTAACAGATTGAGGTTGAATCCTGACAAGACAGAAGTACTGTTTTTGGGGGACAGGGTGTGGGGGGGTATTCCTGGGGACCTGGGGAAGCAAGGTTCAACTCCCAGCTCCCCCACAAAGCCTGCTGGTGATCTTGGACCAATGATCTATTGGCCTCCCAGGGTTGAGGATAAAATGGAGAACTCTTTGGAGAAAAGGTGCGATAGAAATGTAATGATGATGATAGAGAACGATAAAATGAGTAGAAGCTCCACCCGAGAAGTTTGAGTCGCTTTTGGTGGCTGTTGTTCCTCTGGTCCAGCCATCTGGAGGTCTCTTCCCTGACTCTGTTTATTCATGTACAATACCGGTACTTCTGTGCTACCCCACAACCAGAGATCTCCTGGCTAGATCTGCAATGTATAGGTTTGTGGATTTTCCATCTGTAGGACAGGTGTTCTTGACAGACCTGCTCTTCTACGCAAAGCCCTTATTGAATCCTGACAAGATAAAAAGGCAAAGGGACCCCTGACCATTAGGTCCCGTCGTGACCGACTCCAGGGTTGCGGTGCTCATTTCGCTTTATTGGCCAAGGGAGCCGGCGTACAGCTTCCAGGTCATGTGGCCAGCATCACTAAGCTGCTTCTGGAGAAGTACTGCTTTTGGGGGGACAGGGTGTGTGGGGGGGTATTCCCTGGTCCTGAATGGGGTAACTGTGCCTCTGAAAGACCAGGTGTGCAGCCTGGGAGTCATTTTGGACTTACGGTGGTCCATGGAGGCACAGATTAATTCTGTGTCCAGGGCAGCTATCTACCAGCTCCATCTGGTACGCAGGCTGAGACCCTATCAGCCCACAGACTGTCTCTCCAGAGTGGTGCATGCTCTGGTTATCTCCCGCTTTGACTACTGCAATGCGCTCTACGTGGGGCTGCCTTTGAAGGTGACCCGGAAACTACAACTAATCCAGAATGCGGCTAGACTGGTGACTGGGAGTGGCCGCTGGGACCACATAACACCGGTCCTGAGAGAACTACATTGGCTCCCAGTACGTTTCCGAGCACAATTCAAAGTGTTGGTGCTGACCTTGAAAGCCCTAAACGGCCTCGGTCCAGTATACCTGAAGGAGCGTCTCCACCCCCACCGTTCAGCCCGGACACTGAGATCCAGCGCCAAGGGCCTTCTGGCGGTTCCCTCATTGCGAGAAGCAAAGCTACAGGGAACCAGGCAGAGGGCCTTCTCGGTAGTGGCGCCCGCCCTGTGGAACGCCCTCCCATCAGAAGTCAAAGGCACTAACAACTATCTGACATTTAGAAAATGCCTGAAGACAGCCCTGTTCAGGGAAGTTTTTAATTTGTAACATGTGTGTGTATTTTAATGTATGTTGGAAGCCGCCTAGAGTGGCCAGGGAGACCCGGCCAGATGGGCGGGATATAAATAATAAATTATTATTATTATTATTATTATTATTATGACAAAAATCCACCAACAGCATACAAATCAATATGGCTAACCTGATCCAAAACACCCACCCACCCCACTCACACATGAAAACAAAGACCACCATAACCAATCACAAATGAACAGCCACACCCTATACCAACCCCAATCTCTCTCACCACCAAAGGAACACAAGCGAACAACAGAGAACCTGCACAAGCAACGCTGACACCAAACCCTACATACATTAAGTAAAATAGAAACATCTTCACCCGATCCCACCCCCACCCATCTCCCCCCTGTCCACCTCTTTCCCCCTTTTCTTCCTAATGTCTCAACAAATGAAACTGATTTGTAAAAATGATACATGGAAAAAATATGAGAGAGAGGCATTGCACATACTTCTGTAAACCAAGAAATCTTTAATAAAAATACATTTAAAAAAATAAGAAAAGCGATAGAGAAATGGTGTGGCCTGCTCACATTTTGATTTGGCCCTGCCCACTTTTGGCTTTTGCTTCACTCGCAATTAGTGTGCCACCGCCAACAGATTGTCTAGGGCTGCCATACGTCAGGGATTTATTGGACGTATCTGGGATTTGACTGTTGGAAATAGCATTTTAAAAAAGCTCAACTTTCCTGTCTGGACTTTCACTTTTTGAAATATGGCAACCCTACAGTAGATTATCCCCAAGGAAAAGTGACACTCAAGAAAACAATGGTTGCCTATTCTTGACATAAAAACACTTGTTCATACATTCCTGAGACTACTGAGCTAAGTTGGAAGCATCGGGTTGTAACCCACTAAATTTCACTTCACCCTTTGAAAATGAATGGACCTAAATTAGTCATGTGCAAGAATTTCAATGGATCTGCTCTGCTTGTGGCAAATTTTGGATTCAGAAGCATTGCTGCCTCCAACTGGTACCAGATGCTCAAAACCACAGGAGGGGCGAGTTGCTCTTGTGGTCGGATCCTGCTTGCAGGTTTCCCACAGGCATCTGTGAATTTGTATTTTAATGAAGAGACTGAACAGAGCGAAAGATTCTGATTCATCGGGGAAGAGAGTCTGTAAACCTGTGTGTGTGTTTAGCTTCATTTTTCTTGCTATTTTGTTAATACAGTAATGGCTTTACACATTATAAATGCTTTGTTGATGATTTATTAGTCATATAATGGGAAATGCTAAAATCATGATGTTTAGCCTGTTTCTTTGTTGCTGCTTTGCTAATAGTGTTTTGTAGTAGTCGGTGATGATACATTGGGCAAAAGATTTTGGTCATAATATTATGCTAGATGACTGGGAGAAACTGTGGAAGGAAGGAATGAAATTTACTGCATGTAATGCACTAAAAGAAAATATGTTAAAAATGATGTATAGATGGTACATTACACCGGTCAAACTGGCGAAAATATATAAGGTTGATAATAAGTGTTGGAAATGCAAAGAGAAAGAAGGTACCTTTTATCATATGTGGTGGGAGTGTAAAAGGGTGAAAGGCTTCTGGGATATAATATACGGTGAAATTAAGAAAATGTTGAAATACACATTTGTTAAAAAACCAGAAGCATTTTTACTGGGAATTACAGGTACAGACATTAAAAAGGAAGACTTTAAGCTTTTCCAATATGTAGTGACTGCAGCGAGAATGTTAATAGCGCAAAAATGGAAACAAGAACAAGGACTTCCGGTTGGCGTGCCGGAGATGGCGGTCGGGGGGAAATGTCGTTCCTGACATTCCCCCGTCGGATCGGGCAAAGGGGTGCTCGCGCCAGCGCCGCGACCCCCAAAACCCCCGGGAAGGGCGTCCCGGGGTCCGGAGGACCCGCAGGAGCTCGGACGCCGGTCCCGATCCCAGGGAGCTCTTAGCGGGGCTCCCGGGAGCGATCGGGCGGCGGAGCTCTAGGGCCCGTTGACAGCCCTGTCCGGCGAAGCTGCATGACCGTCACCGCTGAGCGCGCCGATTCCTCTTAAATTTACAATTCGGAACTGTAAGTAACCTGCAAGAAAAAGCTTTAATTTTGATTCAATCTGACCTGGCTTGAGGACGAAAATACGGAGGTCCGTCCCTTGCCATTGTGTAACAACGACAGGGCATTGTTGCACAGCTTTGAGAAGTACTGCCTGGAATTTGACACTTTGTTTCGGAGATTTAACCCTTGCGCCTCCCCCGGTCCTAGGGGGCAGATGAAGCTAATTTAACCTTTATGAGCGAGTGGATTATTTTGGAGTTTTGGAACTTTTGAAAAGTTTGTAAAAGTTTGGAAAAGTTAGAAAAGAACTGTTTGCTAAAAATGGCGGTGAAACAGGATGTGGATTTGACAACATTGCTGGAGGAATTGAAAAAACTTAGAATGGATTACAATGCTGGAGTGAAAGAACTGAGAGCTGAGCTAGCTGCAGCTGGGAGCAGCACTGTGACTGAGATAAAGCAAAGCATAAACAATGGTCTGACTGGTCAGGATTTACAATCCAACCATGTGAACAGCGTACTTGTTGAGCCTAAACAGAGAAAGCCTACCCTGAAGATAACCGGCCGCAAAAGACTCATTTATTCAAAGCTAAGAGCTGTCGTCACCATTAGGAAAAAGAGAAATAATAGAAGAATAGTCAAAAAACCACAGCTCAATGACAAGCAGCGGAGAGGAAGTCGAGACAATCTGGACCGAATATGGAAGGGAAGGCCAAAGATCTTAATGGACATTGTTTTGGATGCAACTCTGCAGCAAAGACAATGGGTTCCAAAGTTGGAGCCTGCAGGAATAGGATGAACACTTATATGAAGTAACTGTTTTGTGGCCTACTGGTTTTTGAACACGGATTTGGCAGGAACTGAATACAGTATGATCTTTGAAAATAATGATATAAGATTGATAGATACTATAAATGATAAGCAATTTTGATGTTGAAATAGTCTGCACCTGGGACTGGGGGGGGGAATAGGGATTTGATTAATGTAAAAGATAAGAACGTTAAAGATGTGAGTGGTTGGTAAGCGATTAGAAATTAAGGAATTAAGGAAATGTTAATGATGTGGAATTAGAAACCTGGTAAGAATGTATGTTATGATAAATGAAAACAATGAGGGGGGGCGCGAGGAAGTCATCAGAGATTGTATAAATTGTATGTGATCTGGCCTGAACCGGGGCTGGACAAAAATTGGAAAATCTAATAAATATTATTTAAAAAAAAAAAAAAACCAAGAACAAACACCGACAAAAGAACAATGGATTGTGAAACTAACGGAGTATGCAGAATTGGACAAGATGATGGGGAGAATCCGTGAACAGCGGGACCAGAAGTTCATCAAAGACTGGGCTAAATTTACAGACTATTTAAAGGAAAATTGTATTCAATTGAATACGTTGGTAGGATTGCAAGAGGCTTTGTAGAGTAAGGAAGAAATATTGTTGTTAGTACGAAGATATAGTGATTAAGTTTAGAAAATAATAATATAAAACAATGATTGACTTTGGAAATATAGATATAAGGAATAGATATTAGAATATCATAAGGAAGGTTTGACAGAAGTCACGGACTAGATGGGCCATTGGCCTGATCCAGCAGCCTCTTCTTATGGACACAACTTCTTTTGTGGTGATCTGCTGCCCAGCTTTGGGCCAGGTGGTGATCTGCTGCCCAGCTTTGGCCCAACGTCATGTTTGAAGACCCTTCATTAGGCTTCCTCGTTTGCCTTTCCACTCCGTTGGCACTTGATTAATAAGGTGGGTGCAGTAGCCCTTCTGCTTAAGGGACTCTTTTCACACAGATCTTGCTGTTTCTCGAAAGCCTATTAATTATGGAGGAAGTGAATGAATAGCTATTTTGCAGACTGGGGAGTCTAGAGTTTCTATTTTTGGTTTTTTTTCAGTCCTGGTTCCTCGAGGTAATGAACTGGGTCTCCGAGGGCTGCTTCAGGCCACAAATGACAGATAACAGAAGTGAAATTAGGGCTTTAATCAGGCAGCTGTTTTAAACGAACTGGTAAATAGCGAAACGGAAAGGACTTGTCATTTTCTTCACACTATTATTATTATTATTATTATTTATTATTTGTACCCCGCCCATCTGGCTGGGTCTCCCCAGCGACTCTGGGCGGCTTCCAGCAAACATTAAAATTAACACATCACAGATTAAAAACTTCCCTAAACAGGGCTGCCTTCAGGTATTTTCTAAATGTAATGTAGTTGAATATCTTCCTCCTTTGTCCTGTAGAAAAATAATACCTGTACTTCCGGCTTACTGTTGTCAGTAACTTGATTGACGGTGAAATCTGTAAAAGCCACTCTCTGGTCCAACATGCATTGGAATAAACGGGGACAGGGGGAAGATAAATTAAGCAACATGAATCTTTTACAGGAATCAGTAGAGGTTGGCAGTGGACTCAAGCTGTGGGTGGACTAAAATCTATTACAAATCTTTAACTACTTGATGCTGATATTTCAGTTATCACTTCTACCTGATGTACATCCCAATCATTTGCTCGTGCAGCCCATTTCTATGCATTGCTTACCTGCTGGGGAGAAGAATCCGATTGATTTCAGTATGGCTTACTCCTAAGGTTGCATAGGATTGAAGCCTTAAACCTCAGTACTTGGATTTCAGCTTGTTCATTTTTAATTATTATTTTTACCAGCCTTGTTTCTTTGCTTCTTGTGCAAACCTTAACAGTTAATAATAATCATTATCTTGATGTTGTGAAAAGCTTCACCAGCTTACAAATCAAGCTACTCCTCAAAAAACATAAGAGCAACCCAGGCCTTCTTTCCTGATCAACTGACAGCTGTAATTCTAAGTAACTTTTAGTGAGTGGCACAAAGCAGCCTACCTGCTAAACCCACACTGGATCTAAAAGCCTTGCGAGAGTGGCCACTTGATTAGCAGGGTTGGTCAGGGAAGATACCCTGTTTCTCCTAAAATACGACGTAGCCATAAAATAAGCCGTAGCAGGATTTCTACGCATTTGTGAAATATAAGCCATACCCCGAAAATAAGACATAGTGACGCGGCGCCTCTCCCTTAAGACTGCCTGGATAGGCGTGGCTATGCAGCGTACCAAAGCGGAGCGGTTAAAATAAGACATCCCCCGGAAATAGCCATACTGTGTTTTTTTGAGGGGAAAAAAATATAAGACGGTGTTTTATTTTAGGAGAAACGCGGGTAGCAAAAGTACCTTACTTGAAAGAGTAGCTTCTTAAAAGTATTGTTGTCATATGACACACACCCGACAAAAATAAATAAATAAATAAATAAATAAATAAATAAATAAAACCTGCCCTGCTCCTGTGCTTTTAACAGCACTTTATTCTACAGAAAGCAACAGCTGAAATATTTAATGGATGATATAAAAATTATCAGCTTCTAATGTCTGATACAAGGGTGTATGGAGTGTTAGGGGAGGGGTAGTACCTCTGGTGGTGCTCCTTCTGGGGTAGTTTGTCCACCTTTGGTCCCCACCCTGCACTCAACTCTCACCTGTGTCTTCTAGAATATGTCAGTATGCGACCACCACACCTGGGAAACAGCTTTGACCGGCCTGTTAAACCAGACAAGGGTAGCTGATGGTTCTCAAACCCTCAATGAGTTAGGGATTTCTCCTGCATGCGAAGACAGGCTCCGGCAGATTGAGTGGACAAGACCAAGAGTCGATCCAACGGTCAAGCAGGTGGTTTCTGCATGTGCTGCAGAGGAAAGTGAGAGGCAGACGGGGCTTGTCCACCTGGGAAGGGAGCCCATCTAGGAGAGGGCAAACTCTGATCCTAAACCTCCGCTGCCTTGTGAGATATCTTCATCATGTTCTAAACATGCATCTTCAAATTTTGAGACCTTGCTTTTTTATATATTTTGCAGAATGTGGGCATACAACTTCCTAACTCTCCAAGGTCATGCAATCTAGAGCCCAAGTCTTAATAGGATATGACTCATAGGAGGTAATTCATTAATAATAATAATAATAATAATACTAAGTTGCAAACCAATCATATGCCTGTTGTCTTTGTCATATGATTGATAGAAAGTGAGGAGTAAGAGCTGTTCGACAGTGGAATTTGCTGCCAAGGAGTGTGGTGAAGTCTCCTTCTTTGGAAGTCTTTAAGCAGAGGCTTGACAGCCACCTGTCAGGAATGCTTTGATGGTGTTCCTGCTTGGCAGGAGGTTGGACTGGATGGCCCTTGTGGTCTCTTCCAACTCTATGATTCTATGAGGAATTAAAGAACCTTTTAATGAAGGTGAAAGAGGAGAGCACAAAATATGGTCTGAAGCTCAACATCAAAAAAACTAAGATCATGGCCACTGGTCCCATCACCTCCTGACAAATAGAAGGGGAAGAAATAGAGGCAGTGAGAGATTTCACTTTCTTGGGCTCCATAATCACTGCAGATGGTGACAGCAGTCATGAAATTAGAAGACTCCTGCTTCTTGGGAGAAAAGCAATGACAAACCTAGACAGCATCTTAAAAAGCAGACACATCACCTTGCCGACAAAGGTCCGTCTAGTTAAAGCTATGTTTTTCCCAGTAGTGATGTATGGAAGTGAGAGCTGGACTATAAAGAAGGCTGATCGCCGAAGAATTGGTGCTTTTGAATTATGGTGCTGGAGGAGACTCTTGAGAGTCCCAAGAAGATCAAACCTATCAATTGTGAAGGAAACCAGCCCTGAGTGCTCACTGGAAGGACAGATCCTGAAGCTGAGGCTCCAATACTTTGGCCACCTCATGAGAAGAGAAGACTCCCTGGAAAAGACCCTGATGTTGGGAAAGATGGAGGGCACAAGGAGAAGGGGACGACGGAGGAAGAGATGGTTGGACAGTGTTCTTGAAGCTACCAACATGAGTCTGACCAAACTGCGGGAGGCAGTGGAAGACAGGAGTGCCTGGTGTGCTCTGGTCCATGGGGTCACGAAGATTGGGACACGGATAAACGACAAAAAGTTGCAAACATTAACAGGTAAAAAATTGGGAAGACATTCCAAAGACAGTAACAAATAAAAAGTGAAGGCATCCAGAACCAAAGCCTATTAAGTGACATAACTAGTTCTAAATGAGCCAAGACAGAGCTGATATACTCTGCCTTTAAAACCAGATTTCCTTCCCCGAAATGCCACACTCAATATGGCTGTTTCTCGGGGCTGAAAGTATGGGCCAATCAGAAAGCTGGTTGTTAGGAGCTGCCTCCCGGGGTACCGTTGCTTTGATTGATGCTTTTGCAACCCAGTGACAGAGGCAGCAGAGAGGCCCAATCACTGAGGAATGGGCGGAGAATTCCTGCCAATAGGGTAGGATGCCCTGCAGTTTGGCTGCACCGTGCAAGCTGTTGCCACGTTTGAGATTTGCTGCTTTCTCAGCCTCCTGCGCGTCTCCCAGTGCTGTGCACCAGCCCTGTGCCTGAGGAAATATGACATCCTCTGGACTTATAGGAAAGGCCTTGCAGTGCAACCCTATGCACAGAGGCTAATAGGAATAAGCCCCATTGAAACCTGCACTGTGTTTAGTAGGTAGGGGTGCATATATAGGGTTGCAGCATGGTTCAGTCTGCCTGCAGATGGAGCAGCTTAAATGTGCACGCCTGCAGCAGCTGAGTCACTACTGTATCGAGTTCTGCCTCTGCCTCATGCAGGGTGATTCAGACAGTGCATTTGTCCTCTGAGAGATTGGTCTTTTTTGCCAGCTTGTATGTCAGTCAAAGAGATACTGGAACCCACTGGTTTCTGGAAATCTCCTGGCTGCTTCCAAGAAGTGTTCTTTCCCCATAAACTACAGTGGTACCTCAGGTTACATACGCTTCAGGTTAAGAACTCCGCTAACCCAGAAATAACGCTTCAGGTTAAGAACTTTGCTTCAGGATAAGAACAGAAATTGTGCTCTGGCGGCGCAGCGGCAGCAGGAGGCCCCATTAGCTAAACTGGTGCTTCAGGTTAAGAACAGTTTCAGGTTAAGAACGGACCTCCGGAACGAATTAAGTACTTAACCAGAGGTACCACTGTAGTGCATAGATTTTTTAGACAGAACAGATTTGAGTCTGGGATCTTCTGATGCTCTTCTGAGCTCAGCGATTTCCTGATCGGTCACTGTCAAAGAATATAAAGGTAAAGTTACAGGTAGGTAGCCGTGTTGGTATGTCATAGTAAAATAAATAAATAAATAAAATCCTTCCAGTAGCACCTTAGAGACCAACTAAATTTGTTCCTGGTATGAGCTTTCGTGTGCATGCACATTTCTTCAGATACACTGAAGAAGATACACTGACTTTTGTTTCAGTGTATCTGAAGAAGTGTGCATGCACATGAAAGCTCATACCAAGAACAAACTTAGTTGGTCTCTAAGGTGCTACTGGAAGGATTTTTTTATGTTGTTTTGACTATAAAGGTAAAGGTACCCCTGACCTCATGGACGACTCTGGGGTTGCAGTGCTCATCTCGCTTTATTGGCCGAGGGAACCGGCGTACCCGGAGGTTTCAGGGCAGTTCACAGAACAAAATCAAAATATAAAACCAAAAAATATATAATAAAAATAAAAACAACCCAATAACCCCTAGATAGATGGATGGATAGATAGAAAGATATAGATACAGGCATGTGTATTAAAATGAAGGGAAAGAATAATCGTGCATCTATTTAGTAAGTAAAAGTGGGAAATATTCAGTAGTGCTGATGAGGCTTGCTTTTTGGATAATGATGGATACAAGCCTCCTTCAGTAACAGGGAAACTCTTGAGACTTGCAGAGAAAAACTGATTTAAAACCACCCAGACATGAGACCCCGCCTTCCTCTGTCCGTCTCCAGCCTCTCCGTCCTTAACAAATAGGAGTAGCCGCCGGGAGGACGCCGCCGCTGATTGGCGGCGACGGCCGTCTCCTCCGCGGCCTCGGGCTCTTTGATTGGAAGGACAAAATTGCGGCGGAACCCTGTGCGGACGGGCCGGGTGAGCAAGGGGGACACGTTTTGTCGTTGCACGCGAGAGCCTTGGGGGGCGTGTGTCGACGGTGGACCCATAGAGACTCGTGCTTGTCCCGCTGTGTCGCCGTGGTTACCGCCTGGAGGGTTTCTAGGAGCGGCTGGGGAGCATGAACGCGGCTCTGGGCAGAGTACGTACGCTTTTTTGGGTGGGCAGAGGGATGAGGAGAGAGACGGGGCGTTTTGACCTTCTTACTGCACTTCCATGAGTCTTTGCTTCTGCGTCGATTCTTATTAGTCTCCCTGGTCAATGCAATAGCTCAGACATAGGCAAACTCGGCCCCCCAGATGTGTTGGGACTACAACTCCCATCATCCCTGACCACTGGTCCTGTTAGCTAGGGATGATGGGAGTTGTAGCCCCAAAACATCTGGAGGGCTGAGCTTGCCTATGCCTGCAATAGCTCTCTGCCATTCCCAGAATCCTTTTCGGTCAGTGCCAGTGATTCTAAGCTGTGCCCCTATGTTCTCAATGGGGCACCTTGTTAGGTATAGGATTGCATTGCAAAATTCCCTTTAATTTGCCATGGATCCTCTCTTGAGTGGGATGAGCTGACTTGCAGGGTTTGGGGAGGTTAGAAAAGGTAAAGGTAAAGGACCCCTGACAGTTAAGTCCAGTCACAAACGACTCTGGGGTTGCAGCGCTCATCTCGCTTTACTGGCCGAGGGAGCTGGCTTTTGTCCACAGACAGTTTTTCCAGGTCATGTGGCCAGCAGAACTAAGCCGCTTCTGGCGAAACCAGAGCAGTGCACGGAAACACTGTTTACCTTCCCGCCGGAGCGGTACCTATTTATCTACTTGCACTTTGACGTGCTTTTGAACTGCCAGGTGGGCAGGAACCGCCAACCTTCTGATCGGCAAGCCCTAGGCTCAGTGGTTTAGACCACAGCTCAAAAGAGTTGAGGTCTATGGGGTGTTAGGGGAGGGGTGGTACCTCTGGTAGGTGCTCCTTTGGGTTTGAAAACCTTTGTTAAAATTTATTTATTTGGTTTTTCAAATTAAAATTTTAACAGAGATATAGCATACATAAATCATAGAAACAAGATTCCAAGGAATCTCCTGGACTTCCATCCTCCCCTTTGTGGGTCCTGTTATTAATTCTTTCCTCTCACATTTTTTATGATAATCTAAAACCTTTGCCTCTTCTGCTATGTCCGGAATTCAACCTTAAACTACAAGTGATATTCCAATCCTATTAACAATTTTAACTGAAGAAGTGTGCATGCACATGAAAGTTTATACCCAGAACATACTTAGTTGGTCTCTAAGGTGCTACTGGACAATTGAAATTTTCCCCCAATGATTTTAACTGTTTACAATGGTCTTTAAGTTATAAATTTTCTCCATTCCTTGTTAAAATGTTAAGTCTTCCTGATTTCTGACTCTTCCGGTCATTTTAGCCATTTCAGCATAGTCCATCAACTTCATCTGCCATTCTTTTCTGGTAAGAACTTTTATCTTCTTTCCATCTCTGGGCTAGATGGCCGCCAAACCAGGTGAGGGTAGCCGATGGGTCTCACACCATCAGTGAGCTAGACACTTCACCTGCATGCAAAGATGGACTCCAGCTGATGGAGAGTTGGGTATGTTTAGCCCGGAAAAGAGGAGACCTGAGAGGAGATAGTTAGCCACCTTCAAATATCTAATGCAGAGCTTTCCAAACCTTTCATGGTGGTGACGCGCTTTTTAGACAGGCATCATTTTGCGGCACAGCAATTCAATTTTACTAGCAAACTGGAGGTTAAACTAACGCCTTCCCAGCCCCGGGAGAAGCGCGGGGAGCATCTCTGCGACACGCCTACACACTGCAGCCAACGCATGAATGTGTCGCGACAGTTTGGAAAGCTCTGGTCTAAAGGACTGGCACGTGGAAGATGGAGAAAGCTTGTTTTCTCCTGCTCTGGAGGGTAGGACTTGAACCCATGGCTTACAAGAAAGGAGATCCTGACTAAACACCAGGAAGACTTTTCTGATGGTAAGAGCTGCTCAACAGTGGAACGGACTTCTTCGGAAGGTGGTGGGCTCTTCTTCCTTGGAGGTTTTTAAGCAGAGGTTGGATGGCCATCAGGGATAATTTAGCTGAGATTCTTGCATTACAGGGGTTGTACTAGATGACCCTCGAGGTCCCTTCCAACTCTACAATTCTATGACTACAAAGCCCTACAAAACCTTTGGAGGTGATCCCAAATTTTGAAGTTTGTAGTTAATGATGCTTCCTTCCTCCAGTATTTGCCTGATGCTGGTTGCCTTTTTTGTCCCAGGTAACTCCTCCTCACAGGAAGCTAGGTCTTTAAATTTTTGTCTCCAAGGGACCACAGTTGTACAGCCTTTTTTAGGGTTGCCATATTTCAAAAAGTAACATTGTTGAGCTTTTTGGGGGAAACCTACCCCCAAAATAGTGATTTTAAGCTTTTTGAGCTGTTTCTGCTGCTTTTTCCATCGCGTTGCCATACATTCCCTGACATTTGGCCAATTCGGCAAAATCCCCTAATGCCATTTTTACACCCTAAAACCAGGACATGTCAGGAATTTTCCTGACATATGGCAGGCCTAGTCTTTTTGATCTTTGTAGGTCATTTCAGAGTCCTCGCTAAGGCATTCAAAGTTGTTTTAATCCATCCAGGAAACTTGGAAGTTCAAGCCTCATGGAACCCCTCCTTTGATTGCTTATTTTAACCCCAGGTAGCTTCCCCCTCCTTCTCCCTTCTCCCACTGTTTCCTTGACACCTTTCCATTGTTGTTATTTTCCTCTGGTTAGCAGGAACCTCAAGGGGACGTGAAGTCATGTGTTCTCCCTCTTCTATTTTTGGAACTGTCTTGGGAGCCTTATAAGAAACCCAAGTTGCTTATACAACACAGGACTCAAAGGTGACCTACAAAGGCTTGCCTATCTTCACAACCAACCTGTCCTCATTCACCGATGCAAATTGATAACAAAGGGCAACTTGCTATCTAGGAATCTTGAGGCAAACGAGCTATCCAAGGATTTGTGCATTCTGAGAATGTTGGTTTAGGGCTTGTCTACAGTTCCTCTTGTCCTGCTGCTTTCTCCCAGGGAAAACTGCTCTTTAGCGCTCAGTCGGAGCAAAAAGGCAATTCAGATTTTTCATGGATTGCTGTTTGTTCCAATTTAGAGCTAAAGAGCAGGTTTTCACTGGGAAAGGGCTGGGGCAAGGGGGAAATCACTTGGACCCACGCCTAAAAAGCACGAGTCAAGCGCAGAACTGCTCAGACCGTGGTTCCTAGGCATGGGACAAGCAGATGTGTGGTAGGTCCAATAAGGGCTGTTCCACCCCTACTCTGCCATGCCCACTTACCCCATAAAACACCGGGTGTGTATGGGTAAAACCTTGGCTGCAAAGGAAGAATTGAAAGCTTTGAAGCATGCTCTTGAATGTTGCTTTGCCAGAAGGGCTTGCCTTTAAAATTCAGCACCGATTGCAAGCCTGATAGAACTGGCTCCTTTTGGGAGCTCCTGATCAGAGACAATTGGTGCAGAGGAACGCTTTTCTTTTGCAAACCAGCCTTTGCGGCACACTCGGTTGCCTTGATCCAAGCTCTTGGGTCATGGTGATACCAGGAAATCCACTCCTTCTCTCTCCTTGGAAGTGACTCCTCCATTTTCTCTTTCTCTCTTATCACCTCCATTTCCTAAATCTCACCTTTCATTCGCCCTTGCATGGCCCAAACTCGTGCCACCTTCCTCATATTTTGGACCACAACTCCCATCATCTCCAGTCAAGTTGGCCAATGGTCAGAATTGATGGAGGACATCAGGTTGGCCAAAGCTTCCTGGATGCATCTGTGCTTCCATTTCAGCCCGCCCGTTCCTTAATGTCATTCTTTATACGGCAATAGTAGCCTCCCATCTATCGCTGTCCATATCATCGAAACAAGTAAAGTGTAAACTGTTGTTCTGGGCAGAATGAAATAGAAATAATAGAAATATAAATACTTTATTGTCACTGTAAAGGTAAAGGGACCCCTGACCATTAGGTCCAGTCGTGTCCGACTCTAGGGTTGCGGCGCTCATCTCGCTTTATTGGCCGAGAGCCGGCATACATCTTCCGGGTCATGTGGCCAGCATGACTAAGCCGCTTCTGGCGAACCAGAGCAGCGCAGGGAAACGCCGTTTACCTTCCCGCCAGAGCGGTTCCTATTTATCTACTTGCACTTTTTGGGGTGCTTTCGAACTGCTAGGTTGGCAGGAGCTGGGACCGAGCAACGGGAGCTCACCCCGTCGCGGGGATTCGAACCGCCAACCTTCTGATCAGCAAGCCCTAGGTTCTGTGGTTTAACCCACAGCGCCACCTGGGTCCCTTATTGTCACTGTACCACATGTTAAATGGGCTTAAAAAACCTCTTCTGTACTATTCTCAAAATATGTCACCAGGGTTATGTATGTAGACATGTTTGTTGGCCTGTAATGTATGATTAGGGACAGGTGCAGACTTGGGAACTTCCTCCCCGATCTGCTCTTTCCTTTTTAAAGATTGAAAGCCAGTGGGCAGATTTTGAAATAAATTGACTTAAGTGCATGTGTATCATCTTGAGCTGAAGGCGAGTCTGTGGCTTCAAGAGTAAATCCAGCCTAGCGTGTTCCCCATCCCCCTGAAGATTACGCTGTGGAAATACACAAGTACAAGTGACAGAGTATGCAAAAATAGAAATTGCACTCATCTGTCTTCCTGTTGTTCTTTTGTGAACACCAGCCTTTAGGGCTTCTAATAACAGGTTGAGAAGTTTGCTGGTGGCTTGCAAATGTGGAGCTTTGAAGTAGGAGGTGAACGCTGGAATAGATGGCCAGAGAGCCATCAATGCCCTGAAAAGCTCTCTGCAGTCTTTCTTGACATTTTAAGGGTATTTTTCGTTTCTTTTTTCTCCCCTCTCTCCATCCCACTAGGCCTTCTACCTGGGAAAGGAACCCCTTTTAAAACAGGCGCCTGGGCTTATCAGGTAAGGTGAATAACGTTGAAGCAAACATGATATCCTACACTGAACAAATTTAATCTTGACGGTAGGGTGGTAGCAGTAAAATAACCAAAATAGGTCAGGGATTGTGGCCTGGTCTTAAGGCATGTCTACACTGGAGGAGCAGCCTTATGTCCTCATTTGGGGCTTTATTCCACAGTCAGATGTACAACCAGGGAAAAGGGAGGAAACGACCCACCCTGACCCTCTGTCTGTTTACTCAGAATTAAGTCCATTTTGATGTTTATCAGGGGTAGGCAACCTAAGGTCCTTGGGCTGGATGCGGCCCAATCGCCTTCTCAATCCGGCCCGCGGACGGTCCGGGAATCAGCGTGTTTTTACATGAGTAGAATGTGTCCTTTTATTTAAAATGCATCCCTGGGTTATTTGTGGGGCATAGGAATTCGTTCATCCCACCCCCACCCCACCTCCCAAAAAATATAGTCCGGCCCACCACATGGTCTGAGGGACGGTGGACCGGCCCACGGCTGAAAAAGGTTGCTGACCCCTGATGTTTATTTTATAGATTGATTGATTGCATTTATATTCCACCTTTCTTCCAAGGCATCCAGTGTGGTCTACAGTTTTAAAATACCGTATTTTTCCATGTATTAGATGCCCCCGTGGATAAGACGCCCCCCTATTTTTTGGGGACTCCAATTTAAGAAAATGGAGGGAGATGGCAAACTCCTTTTTTTGGGAACGGTTGCACAGAGTTGTTGAGCTTTTTTTTGGCGGGGGGTGGGGTGGGATGCCGAAAATCACTCACCATACTGACAAGCGCTGCCTATCGCACACGTCAAAAAAGTCATAAACAGTCTGCCCAATCGCAACCAGCAGCTGGCAAGCGCAAAAACAATTGACGCAGCAGCAGCCAATCCAAAGCAGCCCTTGCCGCAGCTACCAATCACCCACCCAATCACTGCTGACAACCTCCTGCTCGCGGCTGCAACCAGTCGCCAGTCCCCCCCACTGCACTATCTGTGTATAGGGCGAGCCCCGATTTTGAACACTCTTTTCAGTAAAAAAAAAACAACTAGTCTTATACACAGAAAAGTACGGTACTTTGATTAACAGTACTTACTTCTAAGTACAGTCGTACCTTGTTTTTCGAACAGCTTAGTTCTTGGACGTTTTGGCTCCCGAACGCTGCAAAGCCGGAAGTGACTGTTCCGGTTTGTGAACTATTTTGGGAAGCCGAACGTCCGACGGGGCTTCTGCGGCTTCCGATTGGCTGCAGGAGCTTCCTGCAGCCAATCAGAAGCCACGCTTTGGTTTCTGAACATTTTGGAAGCCGAACGGGCTACCGGAACGGATTCCGTTCGACTTCCAAGGTACGACTGTACTGGTATGTACACTTGGCTTTTGAGGCCAGTGACTTCCTCCTGAGAATCTTTTTGCTTGTGTCATCTGCCACCTGTGCTAACTCCAAAATCCCCTGTGCAGATCAACAGGGAACATAGGAAGCTGTTTTATACAGAGTCAGGCCAGTGGTCCAGCATTTTCTCGAGTGACTGGCAGTGGCTTTCCAGGGTTTTTGGCAGGGGACATTCCAAGATGCTGGAGATTGAAGCAGGAACCTTTTGTGTCTAAAGCAGATGCTCTATCCCAGGCATAGGCAAGCTTTGGCCCTCCAGATGTTTTGGACTACAATTCCCATCATCCCTGATGATGTCAGGGATGCTACCTAGCTACCAGTGTCCTGCTAGCTAGGGATCATGGGAGTTGTAGGCCAAAACATCTGGAGGGCTGAAGATTGCCTATGCCTGCTCTATCTTATCTGAAGGCAACACCTTGTGGGCCCTTCCCTAACATGCAGTTTTGTCTTTATAGATATGCTTGAGAAGGTGCTGAATGTCAGCCTTAAGAAAGTTTTGTAACACTTTGTGGGTGAAGGAAGTCACACGGGTATTTGGGTGTAAGGGGAGGTGGTTGCAGGGTTAGATGTGGGGAATTGCCAGAAATAATATATTCATGTTATGTACAATGTTGAAGTTGTATGGCAATTAACATGCAATGTGAATTAATTGAAAATAATAAAAAAATTATTAAACGGAAAATAAAATAAAATGGACACAGACAGTAAAAAAAGAAAGTTTCAAAACATTTAGCAGACGGAGACTTCAAGAGCCTGTAATGACAAACATTCTTCTTCTTTTTCTTTAGTCTTGCCTTAAAAACGTCCAGAAGGAATCCTGTATGTTCCATAGGTAAGAATTGATTTTCAGGAACTTCTATGCCAGTAGTCTGAGTGCTGTGCTCTGCTTTGTTGAGTGGAAGTTATAATTTACCCCTCGTGTAGAGAGCCACCCTGAGAATGGATAGCGCAGGCCTTCCCCTGATAGCATTCACTTCAATGCTATTAATGATGATAAATGCTAATACATTGCTAGACTAGCCTTTGATCATCCGGTGCCCTCCCAGATGTTTTAGACTACAACCCCCATCAGCCCCAGCCAGTGTTGGTTGAGACTGATGGGAACTGTAGTCCAAACACCTAGGAGATTGTTGAAGGCTAGTCTAGCACATGTTAGCATAATGATGGTTTGAATGTTTTGCCGGATGTGATACGAACAGATCTTCCCAAGTTCTTGCCTGCAGGTTTGCAACCTAAACATTTCTCACATGAACAATTGATTCAAGAGTAGGCGTGCACACACTCTTTCTTACAGCAGTCTGTAGTCATCCTCTTTCCTCACTTGATCTCCTTGTTTAGTGAAAACTGGAGCTGAAGCATACTAGCTGCTTGATCCTGTGCATGGATAAAAATCAATGATTTCTTTAAAAAAAATTTTTTAAAGCGCTCGGCAAGTGGGTTTAAGGTTTCTGAAGGGACCTATCTGTGTCTGTTTTGTTTCCCAAAGGTAGCACGCTGCTGGACTGCCCCAGGCACTACAGGTCCCAGCCTACTCATCGCATTGGTCGGTTCAAATACCTGCTCCCCAAAGAGGTAAGCACCTCTGATCTTGGACTCTGCTGATTGGGCAGTTTCTTGGGGCGGGCGCCACTACCGGAAAGGCCCTCTGCCTGGTTCCCTCTAGTTTTGCTTCTCGCAGTGAGGGAACCGCCAGAATATGGCTAACCTGATCCAAAACACCCACCCACCCCACTCACACATGAAAACAAAGATCACTACAGCCAATCACAAATGAACAACCACACCCTACCAGTGATGGCTAACCTTGACACTTCAGATGTTTTGGAACTACAACTCCCATCATCCCTAGCTAACAGGACCAGTGGTCTGGGATGATGCGAGTTGTAGTTCCAAAACATCTGGAGTGTCAAGGTTAGCCATCACTGCCCTAGGCGAACCCCAACCTCTCTCACCACCAAAGGAACACAAGCGAACAACAGAGAACCTGCACAAGCAACGCTGACATCAAACCCTACGTATATCAAGTAAAATAGAAACATCGTCACCCGACCCCACCCATCTTTCCCCCCTCCACCTCTTTCCTGTGGGAGATGAGTAGGAATGTGGATGAGGGAATATTGATTAATATTTCCTATCCCAGCTTGTGCTAACAAGCTCCAAACTAGCAGAGTTTCTCATCCCCAATAAAGCGCAGTGAAACGTGGCGTTTAAGTTCCTATGAACTTCTAAAACAAGGCAGATTCCTGGCATATATCCCCTGGCTCCCTCTTAACAGAAAATACACGACACATAAGCTTATAAAAGTATAAAGGTTTTACTCACAGACATCCAAGAATATACAAATCTCAGAAGGCAGGCTAGCTTAGATTAAATGTATGTACATGTGGAGTCTCTCCATATGGGAGGAGACTCCATGTGGCCTCTCTTGGCTGGGAGCCATGTGGCCTTCTCTTGAGATGTTGCTTCTTCGAAGTCCTGGTGGGAAGAGAGAGGAGAATGGCTGCTGACCTGTGTACTTTCAGGTAAGGCCACTCCCACCTCTGGTCACACAAAGGAAATGATCTCAGTCTTGGCACAGGAAACTCTACCTGGAGGACCAAGACCCCTTTTGTGTACACTCTAGGAATGTTGTGATTGACTGCACCAGTGCCACACATCCCACATTTCCCCCTTTTCTTCCTAATGTCTCAACAAATGAAACTGACTTGCAAAAATGTTACATGAAAAAAAAAATACAAGAGAGAGACATTGCACATACTTTTGTAAATCAAGAAAATATTTAATAAAAATTTGTTGTTGTTTAGTCGTGTCCGACTCTTCATGACCCCATGGACCAGAGCACGCCAGCCACTCCTGTCTTCCACTGCCCCCCGCAGTTTGGTCAGACTCATGTTGGTAGCTTCGAGAACACTGTCCAACCATCTTGTTCTCTGTCGTCCCCTTCTTGTGCCCTCCATCTTTCCCAACATCAGGGTCTTTTCCAGGGAGTCTTTTCTTCTCATGATGTGGCCAAAGTATTGGAGCCTCAGCTTCAGGATCTGTCCTTCCAGTGAGCACTCAGGGCTGATTTCATTAAGAATGGATCGGTTTGATCTTCTTGCAGTCCATGGGACTCTCAAGAGTCTCCTCCAGCACCATAATTCAAAAGCATCAATTCTTTGGCGATCAGCCTTCTTTATGGTCCAGCTCTCACTTCCATACATTACTACTGGGAAAATCATAGCTTTAACTATACGGACCATTGTCGGCAAGGTGATGTCTCTGCTTTTTAAGATGCTGTCTAGGTTTGCCATTGCTTTTCTCCCAAGAAGCAGGCGTCTTCTAATTTCGTGACTGCTGTCACCATCTGCAGTGATCATGGAACCCAAGAAAGTGAAATCTCTCACTGCCTCTATTTCTTTCCCTTCTATTTGTCAGGAGGTGATGGGACCAGTGGCCATGATCTTAGTTTTTTTGATGTTGAGCTTCAGACCATATTTTGCGCTCTCCTCTTTCACCCTCATTAAAAGGTTCTTTAATTCCTCCTCACTTTCTGCCATCAAGGCTGTTAAATAAAATAAAAATACTTTTTTTAAAAAACAAAAACAATTGCCACGGTCCCAAGCCTTGCTGCTCACTCTGACCAAGATGGCAGGTGAGAGTTATTTTGTCTCTTCCTCCTTTGCTGTACCAGCTCCAGATTGGCACTTCTGCCTGACTCCAGTAGCAGAAAAGGGAGTTAGGATCACACTTGAAGTAGCACAAATTGAGTTGAGTTCCGTTACTGAGCAGCAGCAGAGATGGAAAGGCACTCTGGAACTTTTCAGAGAACGAGAAATCTGAAAGGGCAGGCCTTTGCAATTTGGAAAGATAATGAACCAATCATTCACCCGGGCAGAATGTCTTGAAGGCAGAAGTTGAAATAGGAGCAGTTTGTCCTAGCTTGTCAAGAGCCGGGAAAGATTTTAATTGTTCCAAGACAATTTCGACTTCCCCACCCCCTCACCCCAGTACAGCTGAACATAAGAAGAGCCTGCTGGATCAGGCCAATGGTTCATCTAGTCCAGCATCCAGTTTTCACAGTGGCCAACCAGATGCCTGTAGGAAACCAGCAAGCAGGATTCGAGCATAAGAGCAACACTCTCCCTTCCTGTGGTTTCCAGCAACTAGTATTCATTGCTGCCCCTGACTGTGGAGGCAAAGCATAGCCGTTATGGCTAGTAGCCATCAGTAGCCTTCTCCATGAATTTGTCTAATCCTTTTTTAAAGCCTTCCAAGTCTGCCTCCTGCGAGAGGGAGTTCCATAGTTTAACTATGCACTGTGTGAAGAAGCCCATCCTTTTATCTGTCCTGAACCTTCCAGCCTTCAGCCACAGAGCCAGTGTGGTGTAGTGGTTAAGAGCAGTGGACTCGTAATCTGGTGAACCGGGTTTGATTCCCTGCTCCTCCCCATGCAGCTGCTGGGTGACCTTGGGCTAGTCACACTTCTCTGAAGTCTCTCAGTCTCAGTGTTTGTTGTGGGGGAGGAAGGGAAAGCAGATTGTCAGCCGCATTGAGACTCCTTAAAGGTAAAGGGACCCCTGACCATTAGGTCCAGTTGCCGACGACTCTGGGGTTGCGGCGCTCATCTCACTTTACTGGCCGAGGGAGCTGGCGTACAGCTTCCGGGTCATGTGGCCAGCACGACTAAGCCGCTTCTGGTGAACCCGAGCAGCGCACGGAAACGCCGTTTACCTTCCCGCCGGAGCGGTACCTATTTATCTACTTGCACTTTGTGCTTTTGAACTGCTAGGTTGGCAGGAGCAGGGACCGAGCAACGGGAGCTCACCCCGTCACGGGGATTCGAACCGCCGACCTTCTGATCGGCAAGCCCTAGGCTCTGTGGTTTAACCCACAGCGCCACCCGCGTCCCTTCTGAGACTCCTTAGGGTAGTAATAAAGTGGGATATCAAATCCAAACTCTTCTTCTTCGTTGGAGGAAGTTCCAGCGTTAGGAGGGAGAAAAGCTCCACTTGATCCAATGGATTCAAACTACAAGAAAGAAGATTCCACCTAAACATTAGGAAGAACTTCCTGACAGTAAGAGCTGTTCGACAGTGGAATTTGCTGCCAAGGAGTGTGGTGGAGTCTCCTTCTTTGGAGGTCTTTAAGCAGAGGCTTGACAACCATCTGTCAGGAATGCTTTGATGGTGTTTCCTGCTTGGCAGGGGGTTGGACTGGATGGCCCTTGTGGTCTCTTCCAACTCTACGATTCTGTGATTCTATGATCCATTTTCTCCATGCCATGCTTCAGTTAGATCCTTTTATATGTGCAGGTGCTCCCAGCTGCGTTTGAGAGAATTCTGCTTCTTTCTTCTCAGGTTCCCAAGAGAAGGAGGGGCCGAGTCCAGATGAAGGAGATTGACCCCGGGACAGAATACGAGTATGGGGTCTTGAACATCGTCATGACCGGTTACGACATGACCTTGGTCGAGCACTATGCGCAGTACGTCCACAAGCTCTGCAACCGACACTCCATCAGAGTGGAGGAAAGGTATAGATACCTGCTGGATCCCTGCCTGTGGTCTACAGTGAGAGATCTACTCTTTGTCTCGTGTGGTTGAATGTTGGGGGCTGCCAAGCCTGGGGCCCTCCAGATAGTGGGACTCCCAGTGCCCATCAGCCCCAGCCAGCTTGGGGCCCAGTGGTCAGGAAGGATGGGTGTTGTAGTCCAGGGATGTCCAACAGGTCGATCGTGATCTACTGGTAGATCCCAGCGATGTTTTAGTAGATTGCGGTCGATCTCTGGCTCCCTTTCCTCTGCGTCGGTAAATTTGACTTCCTCCATTGTTGTTTGAACTGAGGAAGGGAAGACAGAGCTCCCTCTGTGTGGCTGTTTTCATCCATAGCGATGTTTTTGTGAGTGACTTTACCCCAACTTCCCTTGCCTCCCCCCCCAAAAAAGCCTGCACCTTAACTCCCCAAAAACGGGGCTTTCCTCCTCCCAAAAAAAAGCTCAACAACTTAGAGCTGAACCCCTTAAAAAAGGGGGTAGATCACTGCCAGATTTTAATTCTGAAAGTAGATTGCACTCTTGGGAGTTGGCCACCCCTGGTAGTACAACGACATCTTGGAGCAGGGGTCGGCAAACTAAAGCCCGGGGCCCGGATGCGGCCCACCAGGCTCGTAAATCCGGCCCGCGGACCCTGCCGTCTGCTCGGTCAGTCCCTAAACGCTGCGGATGCCTCGCCGCACGGGGACTGACTTCCATGACGCTGGCATGGCTTCTGGGCAGGTGGCAGCGCTGGCAAGGCTTTGGATTGGCTGCAGGAAGCTCCTGCAGCCAGTCCGAAGCCTCGCCGCCTGCGGCTAAGGTAAACCCTGCACAGCCATGGATGGAGAGGTGGGTGGGTGGTGGGTCTGGGCATCATGGGCATCGTGGCGGGCACGTCACAGGGCTTCAGCTGGAGCTTGGCGCGCCGGCTGGCCCTGTGCCTGGCGCCCAGCTCGGCGCTGCTGCTGGTGACGCGTTCAGCGGCTGTGCTGGAGCAGCTGGAGGGCGAGCTGCGCGGCCTCGGACAGGCCACAGGGCGTGGTGCACGCCGCCTGGGAGCTCCGCGGGGATGGGCCGGTGGAGTGGCTGCTGCTCATCAACAACGCCGGTGAGCGAGCGTCACCGAGACACGTTCCAGAGCGCGTTCCCCCTCCAGGTCCGGAGGCAGCTGCAGGACCGGCTTGCAGGGTATTTATACTTTTCAAAATATAGTCCGGTCCCCCCACAAGGTCTGAGGGACAGTGGACCGGCCCCCTGATGAACAGGTGTGCTGACCCCTGGCTTGGAGGGTCACAGGTTCTCTGCCTTGTATGGGCATTAGGACAACCTTTCCGGTAGAGCTGTCATCAGTGCTGTACCACCGCGGACGGCAGACTGGGAGATCGCATATTTAGAATAGAATAGAATAGAATAGAATAGAATAGAATAGAATAGAATAGAATAGAATATAGAATAGAATGTATTTTATTGTCATTGCCCCCTTCGGGGACAACGAAATTATTTGAAAAATCCACAAAGATGAATCAGCGTCTCTGCCCATAGGAAGCTAGCTGAGGATGGAGGAGCTTTCTCAAACACATGTCCAAAGTGGTTCACAATTCTTCCCTGCCACTCCCTTCATGCTGAAACTTTCCCCCCGCTATGTTTGGTAACTGTTAGAAAGCCAGTGTGGTGTAGTGGTTAAGAGCGGTAGACTCGTAATCTGGGGAACCGGGTTCGCGTCTCCGCTCCTCCACATGCAGCTGCTGGGTGACCTTGGGCTAGTCGCACTTCTCTGAAGTCTCTCAGCCCCACTCACCTCACAGAGTGTTTGTTGTGGGGGAGGAAGGGAAAGGAGAATGTGAGCCGCTTTGAGACTCCTTCGGGTAGTGATAAAGCAGGATATCAAATCCAAACTCTTCTTCTTCTTCTTAGGTAGATTTATAGCTGGTTGACTGACCGAACCCAAAGAGCACACATTAATGGTTTCTCGTCATCCTGCAAAGAAATGACAAGTGGGATGCCACAGGGTTCTGTCCTTGGCCCATTGTTGTTCAACGTCTTTATAAACGACTTGGATGAAGGAATAGAGGGGCTGCTCATCAAATTTGCTGATGGCACCAAACTAGGAGGGGTAGCTAATGCCGTAGAAGACAGAATCAGAATTCAAAATGACCTTAGCAGATTAGAGAACTGGGCCCAAGCTAACAAAATGAATTTCAATAGGGACAAATGTCAGGTTCTGCACTTAGGCAGGTAGAACCAGGTGCGCATATATGAAATGGGGGGTACCTGGCTTAGTGCAGTACTCATGAAAAGGATCTAGGGGTCTTGGTGGACCACAAGCTTAGCATGAGTCCACAGTGGGATGCAGCAGGAAAAAAGGCTAATGCTATTCTAGGCTGCATCAACAGTATAGTGTCCAGATCAAGGGACGTAATAGTCCCACTCTGTTCTGCCTTGGGCAGACACCTGGAATACTGTGTCCAATTCTGGGCATCACGATTTAAGAAGGGTATTGACAAGCTGGAAGGTGTGCAGAGGAGGGCAACTAGAGTGGCTGCTAGGCACTAAGGACTGAATAGACCAGGGGTCGGCTTCCGGTCGGCGCGCCGGCGAGGATGGTCGGGGGGACATGTCGCTCCTGACATTCCCTCGTCCGACTCGGAAAAGGGGAGCCTGCGACAGCGCCGCGGCCCCCAAAACCCCCGGGAAGGGCGTCCCGGGGTCTAAGGACCCGCAAGGGCTCGGGCGCCGGTCCTGCCCTCAGGGAGCAAGGCTCCCGAAGCGGGCGGGCGGCGGAGCCCCAGGGTCCGCTTAACCCCCGTCGGACGCAGCTGCCAGACCGTCCCCGCGGAGCGCGCTGATTCTTCTAAATTTGCAGACTTCGGAACCGTGAGTTAAAAGGGAAGGGAATTTGGACTTAATTTGGACAGGTGTGGGAAGAAAATACGGAGGTCCCTTCCCCGCCATTGCCACAAATTTGGAAGTCGATCCCAGCAGTTGGGAGGAAATACAAACGGGAGACATTGTTGCGGAAGCGAAAGTAATGATTCTAACGGAGGGAAACTTTTGTTACAAGTTTTGAAAGAGCCCCGTCTCTCAAACCCGGAGAGAAACCTCGCTAAAGAAAATCTAAAGAAAGTTGGAAAATAACTTTTGTGGAATTTGTGACTTTTTGGAAAAGCTACCCTGGAGTATGGAAGTGCTGAGAGAAATTAATGAGAGACTGGATGCGTTTAGAGACCTAATCATCAAGCATTTCCGGAGGGGCAGCCATTTACAGGAGTGCATTCCTAAGTGTCAAGTGAAGGACAGAGAACAGAATGAGAGACACAACAAGCAGAAACCTCTGACTGTGGGAAGAAGAAGGATAAAGAGAAAAAGACCCAGGAAACCGTCTCAACCGCAAAGGACATTGCCACACAAAAATGACAAGAGATATGGGACTGCAGCTACACTTGGAAGGAAAGACTGGATGAGGAGCAGGAAATTGCGGGAGACAGCAGATGAAGTGAAGATACATCCCAGAACTGACAGCTCCTGGGTCTGGACTGATGAAAGACGTGGACAGGTGTGAATGAGTAAAAACTCTTTTTTTAATGTTCTCAGCCCGGTGGATTATTTAGGCATGTTTAAGGATATGGCATAGGTAACGTATAATATGAATTGGAAAATAATTGTGATATATAATATGAAGTGGAATTTTAACAATGTAAGGAGAATACCAAGTCAGAGATTTCTTTCTGGGGAAGGGGAGAGGGGGAAGATAGCTATTAGAAAATAAGCAGAAGGGTACAATGGCTGAAGCAGAAATAGAAGTGAATAGATAAGATGAATTGAATATAAGGATTAGATGTAGATATTAGATAAATAAGATAAATAAAGATGTGTTAACTGATGAGGGAAAACCTGAGTAATAAGATATATTGATGTAACCAATGTAAGGGATCGGGGAAGCCCAAACCAGACCAACATTAGAACTTTTAAAGCTTGACCCAGGGATTGGGACAAGACCAGTTAGATAAGAAAGGCTGTATGGTTAAACAAAAATGAATTGTATACCTCTGTGAGAGGGGGGGAATGAACTGTAAAGTGGCTCCTCCTAGTGAGAGGGGGGGAGCCCAAGAAAGTTTAACCAATGCATGTCCTTGAATGTATGTTTTTGAAACAATTTGCAAAAAACCTTAATAAATATTATTAAAAAAAAAAAGAATAGACCAGGGGTCAGCAACCTTGTTCAGCCGTGGGCCGGTCCGCCATCCCTCAGACCATGTGGTGGGCCGGACCATTTTTTTTTGGGGGGGGGGGATGAACGAATTCCTATGCCCCACAAATAACCCAAAGATGCATTTTAAATAAAAGCACACCTTCTACTCATGTAAAAACACCAGGTAGGCCCCACAAATAACCCAGAGATGTATTTTAAATAAAAGGACACGTTCTATTCATGTAAAAACACCAGGCAGGCCCCACAAATAACCCAGAGATGCATTTTAAATAAAAGGACACGTTCTATTCATGTAAAAACACCAGGCAGGCCCCACAAATAACCCAGAGATGTATTTTAAATAAAAGGACACGTTCTATTCATGTAAAAACACCAGGCAGGCCCCACAAATAACCCAGAGATGCATTTTAAATAAAAGGACACGTTCTATTCATGTAAAAACACCAGGCAGGCCCCACAAATAACCCAGAGATGTATTTTAAATAAAAGGACACGTTCTATTCATGTAAAAACACCAGGCAGGCCCCACAAATAACCCAGAGATGCATTTTAAATAAAAGGACACGTTCTATTCATGTAAAAACACGCTGATTCCCAGACCGTCCACAGGCCAGATTGAGAAGGTTGCCTACCCATGGAATAGATTGTGTGCTCTGAAAAGAATTGTGTATATGAGGGTAAAGAATATAGAAATCTGGGCTTCAAGAGTGGCACCCTCAGTGTAAAAGCAGTTCTCCCAGGCTTCCAGCTGCCGAGGGGGTAATTTGCGAGGTGTGTCGCACATAAGAGGGAAAGGCTAAGAAAACAGTTTGTAACGAAGGAGGTGCAGGATTGTCGGATCAAAGGTCATGATGACGCCTTTGCTTGATCATTCAATACGTGGGAAGAGGAAACTGCAAAACGGAAAAAGCCAAATTGCTGAGTTAAGAGTTTGGAAGTGTGAAGAATCTTAATTATTCTCAGAGGATTTGTCACTGGAGGAAACCCCAGACTGCCGCAGGGCATTCCCACCTTTGTTGTCTAGGTGGCCACCTAAATGCATGTCATCTGGATGCTTCTCTGGCTGCTTAACCTGCTGCGATTTGTCCTGATGATATGACTGAATTCTTCGGTTCTCATGCAACTTAAAAAAATCATCGCCAGATTGCATCTGTAGCATGTAGTCACACACACACTCCCCGCCACCTCCAAAATTGGATTCAATTCTGCTGGGATCCTACCACCCGCTCTTTCCCACCACTTCAGTGCTTAACTTTCTGAATTCTGCTCGATCAGGCTGGCCCTCTTTCTTCACACCCGCCCCCCCAGCACCGATGCTTCCTGCTGATACAAACTGGCTAGAACAGGGGTGGCCAACTCCCAAGAGACTGCGATCTACTCACAGAGTTAAAAACTGGGAGTGATCTACCCCCTTTTTTGAGGTTCAGGTCAAAATTGTTGAGCTTTTTTTAGGAAGGTGGAAGGCTCATTTTTGGGGGGTTTGGGTCAAAGTTGTTGAGTTTTTTCAGGGAGGAGGTAAAATGTTGAGCCTTTTTTTAGGGAGCCACAGTTGTTCAGCTTCTTTGGGGGGAGCCAATGATCTGCCAGTGATCTACCGCAGATGTCCAGCGATCTACCGGTAGATCACGATCTACCTGTTGGACATGCCTGGGCTAGAATATTGGTGTGGAAGAGAAGAAAATACCTTTAGTAGGCACTCAGAATCCACAAATGTACTGTGGTGTCTAGGTCCATGAAACACCGTATGATCTTTGAGGAAGAAAGGGGATTGTCTTCCATTGTAGTATTCTGAAATCTGTTGGGTGTTGTTTTTTTAAAAAAATCTCTTGTACTCTATTTTGGACATCTTAGAAAAGACTGGAGGGCTATGTTCAGCATGCACCTGCTGCGCTCTCTCTCTCTCTCTCTCTCTCTTTCTATCTCTCTCTATCTTCTGAGCTCTTCCAGTTGTGTGGATGAACCTCTTTCCCCCCTACCCTGCCCAAGGTCCACAGACAAAGGCTCCCTTCACCCTCTGCAGCTTGACCTTTTCCCTCTGCTTGGCTCTTTGAAAATCCCAGGAGCTGATCAGATCAGGCAGAACTGGCAAGCCGGCTTTGTTCCGCAACGAGAAACCTCCCAAAAGTAGGACGAGAAGATATCTTTAAAGGAATGTGTGGAATGGGCTTTTTAAAGCTGGTAGATAAAATCGGAACGAAGGCTAGCTGGATTGTGAGATGGAACAGAGGAAGCTGCCTGCTATATATATAGAGTTAGACCTTTGGTCTATCTAGCGAAGGGTTTTGTACATTGATTGGCAGCCGCTCTCCAGGGGTGTCAGACGAGGCACGTTCCCAGACCTTCCTCGAGATGCCAGAAATTGAGCCTGGGACCTTCTGCATACGAAGCTGTTGCATTGTCGCTGAGTTACAACTCAGTGCTCTCTCCATCGAGGGAAATGGCAAGGTGTGCTGTGGGATGTGAGCACAGAATACACTTTTCGTATTGGAATGTTTCCTCCCCCCGCCCTGATTGTGTTTAATTTGTAAGTGTTTTACCCGGTCCTTTAAATTGCGTTTTATTTTTGCAGAATGTTGCATTGGAAGGCATTGGTGCAGTAGGACAATGTGACTGGAGAGGATAATGGGCAGGGCTCAGAATCCGTTACCTCTTGAATGCTAGACATATTTTCAAACTTCTCTCTCTATGAGAATGAAAGCTAGAAGTGTCTCATGTCTTCAAATTATGTGCTTGGTGTCATTTTTCTGCATGGATCACACACATTAACAGGCCCCCATTTTTTCCCAGTTCACAAACAGCGGAAGGTTGCTTGAGCCAATTGCAGCCTGTGCATTGAGCTAACTGCACACTGATGTTTATTCCTTTGAGACCTTTCCAGGTGAACAGTACATGTGCTGTTGTTACCTTGCCTCACACATCTCTGCTGGGCAACTGTGCTCCTCAAAAGAAGCACTGCTGAGAGTACTGGATGCCCCAGAGGTGCACTTAGTGTGTAAAAGAAACCGGGCTTTTAGTGTTGCAGCTCCAGAATGAGTTACCAGCCAATTGCCCAGCACTGTGATGTTCAGACATCTACTGAATATGTTTTTCTTTAAGGAGGCTTTGCCTGTGTTGTGACCCCCGTCACTTATGACATATTAATCATACATCTGCAGGAACAGTTTTATTGTAAAGCTGGTAAAAATGGTACCACTTGCTTATAGAATTTGCATTTTTTGGTATTTTTATCTTTTTCTGCATCGCTTTGATTGCCCTACACTGTAAATCAGTCTATAAATTTGTAAAGTAATAAATAAACCCCAGACACCATTTTATAAGATGGCAGGAGATTCGCCATCTTAGAATTGGAACTTTCACTTCAAGTCAAGTTCCTAGGCATTAATGCTGTGGAGATAGCATGTTCAGATTGTTTTAACCGGAGGGGAAGTTGCTCAGGGTATCTGGGTTTAGTTTAGTTTTCCTTCTCCAGGGCTACTAGAAAGAGAGACACTTTAAATATATGGATTACTGCAATGCGCTCTACGTGGGGCTACCTTTGAAGGTGACCCGGAAACTACAACTAATCCAGAATGTGGCAGCTAGACTGGTGACTGGGAGCGGTCGCCGAGACCACATAACACCGGTCTTGAAAGACCTACATTGGCTCCCAGTACGTTTCCGAGCACAATTCAAAGTGTTGGTGCTGACCTTGAAAGCCCTAAACGGCTTCGGTCCAGTATACCTGAAGGAGTGTCTCCACCCCCATCGTTCAGCCTGGACACTGAGGTCCAGCGCCGAGGGCCTTCTGGCGGTTCCCTCCCTGCGAGAAGCCAAGTTGACAGCCACCTGTCAGGAATGCTTTGATGGTGTTTCCTGCTTGGCAGGGGGTTGGACTGGATGGCCCTTGTGGTCTCTTCCAACTCTACGATTCTATGATTCTAAGTTACAGGGAACCAGGCAGAGGGCCTTCTCGGTAGTGGCACCTGCCCTGTGGAATGCCCTCCCACCAGATGTCAAAGAGAAAAACAACTACCAGACTTTTAGAAGACATCTGAAGGCAGCCCTGTTTAGGGAAGCTTTTAATGTCTGATGGATTATTGTACTGTATTTTAATATTTTGTTGAAAGCCGCCCAGATATTATTATTATTATTATTATTATTATTATTATTATTATTATGCAGATGTGCATTGTTTTTGCAAATTGCAAAAATCAAGCTTTCTCAGCATCAACTTTTAATGAACTTTCTCCCGGTTGAAGCCCACTCAGGGAACTTCAGAGCTCAACAGGGGCGTGGCTCTGTCTCTTGAAGCCACCCAACCGAGCGCTCTGTGTCTCTGCAGCACACTGGTTATCTTGAAAATAAACCTATGGGGCGCGTACTTGCTTTTTCCTGCATTACACCCACCCCATGACCCTTTGGGATGAGACCTGTAAACAAATACGCCTTGCTGGTTTTTGCAGAAACTGCTTTCCATGCCGATTCCCCGATTCCGCTGGCACAGAAGTAGGAGTTTAGCGCCAACGGGCCTCATTAACGCAGGCAGCTGTGCTCCATTTAACGAAGGCAGCCAATCTTGTCTGCATCGCTAATTTGTCATGAAGACTCCCCTCTCAGGAGCCTCGCTCCCTGGGGCTGGAAGTTCGGTTCTTTCTGCTGAATAGTACAAAAGTCTCTCTCTCACTCACCCCTTTCGTGCCTGTGGAGTGCTGATAACTGGGCCGCTGTTTCCACAGCTATGCGATGCCCACCAAGACCATGGAGGTGATGGTGATGCAGGAAAAAGGCTCCAAGCTGAACCTGGATGCTGTTCTCACAACGCACCAACGTGTTGTTCAGGTAGGAGGTCTCGCCTGCCCGATTTCCTCGTTTTTTTTTTTTTTAATAAAAAATTTTTTTGAACAGACTTACCTACGGGACCGCCTCTCCTGGTATGCCCCACAGAGGACCTTAAGGTCCATAAATAACAACATTTTGGAGGTCCCGAGCCACAAGGTTGTTAGACTGGTCTCAACCAGGGCCAGGGCCTTTTCAGTACTGGCCCCAACTTGGTGGAACACTCTGTCACAAGAGACCAGGGCCCTGCGGGATTTGGCATCTTTCTGCCGTGCCTGCAAGACAGAGCTGTTCCGCCTGGCCTTCGGGTTGGACTCAGTCTGATGTTTCCTCCCCTTATGGTTTTGATTATGGGCAATAAATGAAGCGGCATTTTAAATTTTAAATTGTATTTTAACCTGTATTTTAATTAACAGTTTTTTTCCTTTCTTTTATACTTTATTATAATTTTATTGATGTTAGCCGCCCTGAGCCCGGTTTCGGCTGGGAAGGGCGGGGTGTAAATAAAATTTATTTATTTATTTATTTATTTATCAAAACATATTATCAATCAATATAATCAATTACATTTTCCCCTTTTTATTCCCTCCCCCCCGCCCTCCCGAGACTTCCCTCAGCTCCCCTCTCCTATTTATTTATACATATTGTTTTCTGCATGTTATAAATTTTTACCTATCATTACTTTGCCTATCATATGTTCTACTAATAAATTTGTGAATGTTTATTCGAAACCTGCCAAGGAGTCCAAATCCTTTTGTTGTCTTTTTCGATAGTTTGTAAAAAGTTCCCATTCTTCCTTAAAGTCACGGTTGTCCTTCTCATGTAGTTTATATGTTAACTTTCCCATCTCCGCATAGCTCATCAGTTTTTCTTGCCATTGTTCTTTCGTCGGGATTCCTTCATTCTTCCATCCTTGTGCCAACAAGACTCTTGCCACTGTTGTAGCATACATGAACAAATTCTTTGTTTTCCTTGGCAGGTCTTGTCCTAAAATCCCTAACAAAAATGCTTCTGGTTTTTTAACAAATGTCATTTTAAACATTTTTTTCAATTCATTATATATCATCTCCCATTTTTTTTTGACTTCTCTACATTCCCACCACATATGATAAAACGTAATTTCTTTTTCTTTACATTTCCAACAAATATTTTACCTAGTTTTGTACATTTTTGCCATTTTTACTGGTGTAATATACCATCTGTACATCATTTTCATATAGTTTTCCTTCAAAAGAGAATCTGTAAATTTCAGATCTACCTTCCACAATTTTTCCCAATCCTCAAATTGTATATTATGTCCTATATCTTGTGTTTTTGTTTTTTTAATAGTATGGTGACATCATGTTGCCCGGCAGTCTTTCAGCTGCGTTGCCTGTGACATCTTTGGCGTACACTAAAAACAACAGGGGCAATGCTGAAGAGGCAGTCATTTTAAAGCTCCACCGCTCCACTTTGATCATCTTGGTGGAACTCCTCTGCACACATTCCAGTAGCGGGTAGAGGAGGTGGCGCTGTGGTCTAAACCACTGAGCCTCTTGGGCTTACTGATTGGAAGGTCGGCGGTTCGAATCCCCGCGACGGGGTGAGCTCCCGTTGCTCTGTCCCAGCTCCTGCCAACCTAGCAGTTTGAAAGCACACCAGTACAAGTAGATAAATAGGTACCGCTGCGGTACCGCTGCCAGATAATTTTGCCGCTTCATCATAGTCCATCAACTTGATTTGCCCTTCTTCTCTGGCCGGGGTTACCTCTTCCTTCCATCTCTGGGCTAGTAACATCCGGGCAGCCGTTGTAGCATACATGAACAATTTCCTCTGGTCCTTTGGGATCTCGGTACCTATAATTCCTAATAAAAAAGCTTCTGGTTTTTTAACAAAAGTTATTTTGAACATTTTTTTCATTTCATTATATATCATTTCCCATAATTTCTTAGTTATATTACAAGTCCACCACATAGGATAAAAGGTAACTTATTTTTCTTTACATTTCCAGCATATTTTGCTACTTGTTCTGTACATTTTCGCTAGCTTTACCGGGGTCAAATACCACCAGTACATCATTTTCATATAATTTTCTTTCAATTGAAAACATGCTGTAAATTTCAGGTCTATTTTCCATAGCCTCTCCCAGTCTGTCATTTGTATATTATGTCCCACATCTTTCGCCCATTGTATCATCACAGATTTGACCTGTTCATTGTTTCCCATTCCAGGAGCAAATTATACATTTTCAACCATAATTTCATATTAATCTTCTAAAATCTCTCTTTGAAATCTTAATAACTGATAACTAAAACCTTTCTTTTTATCAATTTTATAAAAGATCATTTAATTGATTATATTGTAACCAACCTGTTACCAGTTCTCTCACCTCTTCAAAATCTTTTAATGTTACCTGGTTTTCTACCTCGGTTAACACCTCCCTATATGTTGGCCGATTGGTCCTCATATTCAATTTCTTCAAAGATATTGCTTCTAACGGGGAAAGCCACCATGGTGTTTTTTTGTTCTAATAAGTCTTTATACTTTCCCCACACTTTAAAAATTGATTTTCTTATTATATGATTCCGAAAGCCTTTGTGTACTTTCATCTTATCATAATGATGTGTGCTGATAACATAATAGGCCCAGGTTTTATATTGGGGTGTGTGTGTTTGCTCTCTTCCCCTTCCCCTGCAATGATCCATTCCACTTCTTTTTTCCTCCTCCCCTTCAGATCAGCGGTTTGAGTGCTGCATTCGCTCCTATTCTCTTGGAAATCGTTCAGAATAATCAGCCGGAAGGAGTCCATCTGCTAGTGAAAGAGGTATGTGGATTCTTACTGAAGCATTCAGAACAAAATAAAAAATTTAAAAAATTCCTTCCAGTAGCACCTTAGAGACCAACTAAGTTTGTTCAAGATTCAAGATTTCTTTATTGCCATTGTACAAGTACAATGAAATTGGATAAAATAATAAAAATAATAATAAAATTCATTTTTCATTTAAACAATTGTTTCCCCAACCAAAAGTGTACTCAACACGAGTAACAGCAGTAAAAGCTAAAAAAATAAGGGAGAGCACTGAGCAGCCGCTGCGTCTATGCGCGCCGCCATCTTAGAACTCTTATAACTTTGTTGTTGTTGTTCAGTCGTTCAGTCGTGTCCGACTCTTTGTGACCCCATGGACCAGAGCACGCCAGGCACTCCTGTCTTCCACTGCCTCTTGCAGTTTGGCCAAACTCATGTTAGTAGCTTCGAGAACACTGTCCAACCACCTCGTCCTCTGTCGTCCCCTTCTCCTTGTGCCCTCCATCTTTCCCAACATCAGGGTCTTTTCTAGGGAGTCTTCTCTTCTCATGAGGTGGCCAAAGTACTGGAGCCTCAACTTCAGGATCTGTCCTTCTAGTGAGCACTTAGAACTGTTATAAAAAATAACAGGAATTTAAACAAAAAACAAAAACAAAACTGAGCTCTCTCTGCCAAGCAGTGGCGGCAGCAGCGGCCCTTTATAGAGCCCATCAGGCCCCGCCCTAGGCCAGGTGTTGAGTGGCAGGACTGGGGCCCTCAGGCGCTGAGCAGGAGTCCTCCTGGGTGGCAGCAGCCGCAGCAGGTATGAGCTTTCGTGTGCATGCACACTTCTTCAGATACACTGAAACAGAAGTCACAAGACCTTTATATATAGTAAGATGGTTGGGAGGGGTATTACTCAGAAGGGCTGAAAATGTGTTTTTTTGTTTTTTGTGCTGTTTTTTTTGTTTTGTCTTTATGGGATGGCATCCAATTTCATTGCACTTGTACAACGTTGCACTTGTACTTGTACAATGACAATAAAGAAATCTTATCTTGTCTTCCATCCGGGTTTCCCCGGACATTTTGCCGAATTCCGAAAAATTTTCCCAGACGCCATTTTCAGGAGCGGAATCCCGGATATGTCCGGAAAAACCAGGACGTATGGCAGTCTTAGCTAGCCTCTGTCTAAAATTTAAGGTAATTTAAGGAATGGGAATTGGCACGAGGAGAGAAATCTGCTTTCGAGAAGCTTTAAACTAGGGATCTCCTGGCACCAACTTGCATGGCTTTGAAAGAGGATTAAACAAATTCGTGGAGAAGGGAGCTATTGATAGCTACTACCGGTAGCTGTAATGGCCTCACTCTGCCTCCACAGATGAAGGCAGAAATCCTTCTGAATACCAGTTGCTGGAAACCCCAGGAGGGGAAGAGTGCTCATGTGTTCGAATCCTGCTGGCTGGTTTCCCACAGGCATCTGGTTGGACGCTTTGAGCTCAGGTTATGGGACCTTAGGGCTGCCATACCTCTGAGTTTTCCCGGACACGTCCAGGCAGGAAAATGGCGCCCAGACAGATTTTTGGCAAATTGGCAAAATGTCGGATATATGGCAAGGGGAGGTGGAAGATTAACTTTTCCCCAAAAAAATCAGTTAAAAATTCAGAAAATATATTTCTCAACAAATATGTCCAGATTTTCACATTGGGGAATATGGCAACCCTAGCTTTTTACAAACCTGCATTGACATCAGAGGCCTGCTGTCTTATTTCAGCCCCAAAAGTTTGCCTTCAAAGTGTGTGAAGAGTAAGCATCACCCTCGGAAACTCTTCTTGCCACTTGCTAGTCCCCTTTCGAAGCTAGTAGTGGCAGTTGCGATAAACAGCAAACCTTTCTAGTTAGTACTTTTGAGAACTTGTTTCCTCCTTCGTGCTTTCTTTCCCAAACGTCAAGCATAGCCAGCTTTCTGGGGTCTCCAGTTGTCCCTGCTAATATATAATACCCTGCTGTTGTTGTTTTCCCCTCCCTGTCCCTCCACAGCACACGGAGGAAGACTTCAAGGTTCGGCTGAAGGCACGTCCAGAACTGGAGGACCTGCTTTCTCAAATGAGCTGAGTCAAGCACATTACAAATACCCGTTTTACATCGGGGTTTGTGGCTGACCCTTGTCAACCTTTTCGCAACGTTCCACAACACGGTGGAAGTGGACCTCTGTGTTTGCTGCAAAAGCCAACGCTGTCACAATGAGTCTTTGTTTTCGTAATAAATGGTGGAATCTTTACGGCGTGCTTCTGCGGTGTGCTGTAACATGAGACAATTTCTGCTGCTGGAGTTGCACAAAAGCTCATTGCGTCACCTTGTGGTGCAGACCTAAGAGACCCAGTGTGGGGTAGTGGTTAAGAGCGGTAGACTCGTAATCTGGGGAACCGGGTTCGTGTCTCCGCTCCTCCACATGCAGCTGCTGGGTGACCTTGGGCTAGTCAAACTTCTCTGAAGTCTCTCAGCCCCACTCACCTCACAGAGTGTTTGTTGTGGGGGAGGAATGGAAAGGAGAATGCGAGCCGCTTTGAGACTCCTTCGGGTAGTGATAAAGCGGGATATCAAATCCAAACTCTTCAAAGCAAATTGTCCAGTAGTGTAGCCTCAAAGACAACATATGGATTTTGAAATCAACACAAATAGAGCTCTCTAGCAGATTTCGTCCACATTCTGTGAATTGGTCTTAAAAGGAGTTTCGTGTGCATATACAACATCAGTCTGACCTGCCCTAAACTATTCCCCCCCCCCCAAATCTGGTTGAACAATAATCTAGACTCCTGAGCAATTATCAAATCCAGTGTGAGACTGGGGCAATAATAATAATAATATTACTAATTATTATTATTATTTATTTATTTATTTATTTATTATTTGTACCCCGCCCATCTGGCTGGGTCTCCCCAGCCACTCTGGGCGGCTTCCAGCAAACATTAAAATACATTAACACATCACAGATTAAAAACTTCCCTAAACAGGGCTGCCTTCAGGTGTTTTCTAAATGTCATGTAGTTGTTGATCCTTTTAACCTCTGATGGGAGGGCGTTCCACAGGGCGGGCGCAACTACCGAGAATGCCCTCTGCCTGGTTCCCTGTAGCTTTGCTTCTTGCAGTAAGGGAACCGCCAGAAGGCCCTCGGCGCTGGATCTCAGTGTCCGGGCTGAACGGTGGGGGTGGAGACGCTCCTTCAGGTATACAGGACCGAGGCCGTTTAGGGCTTTCAAGGTCAGCACCAACACTTTGAATTGTGCTCGGAAACGTACTGGGAGCCAATGTAGATCTCTCAGGACCGGTGGGGCAAGATTCATGAATGCCAACTAAGCAGTCTGGTTCAGGACTGCAGTTAAGTTTGTATGCATGAAGGGACAGAAAATAATTGATAAGGATGTGCTTATCTATCTCTACAATAACTTCATCTTTAGAAAACCCCTAAATGATTAAGAAAATGAAGAAGACATATAAATTCCACCTTTTATTTTTTGGCAGGAAAGTAAGTTTTGATTGTTCTGTTAAAAAAAACCAGAAGAATTTAGCCAGGGGATTACTGCAAGAGTAATGCATGCAGTTACTTCCCATCTCTTTGAACCACCTCCCACAGCAACAGTGTCCCCCGGACTCAACCCCTGTGCTGCACTGCCAGTATTTAAATACTTCTGCCAAGCCAAGCAAGGGAACTGCCCTTTCTGCAAAGCTGTCAGCTTGTGGTTTGATGCTGTTTCTGTCTCCTGTGCAGCTCTGCCATCCTCTGCTTCTCATGTTCCATCATGCAATCCTTGAAGCTCTTCACCTGCTCCTGGCACTTCCGCCAGTCCTGATGTTCAGCCATGCACTCCTGCACCGCATAGTGGAAAGAGGCGCAGCCGGTGCGGGAGATCATTTTGTCGAAGGGATCTTCCTCTTCCTCCTCTGCTTTTGGCTTCCGGTTCCAGTTGTGACCCGAGGGGTTGGCACTTGACATCCTGGTGGATCTGGAGGGATGGTGAGAGAGAAGGAAATGGGCATTTAAAAAAAAGCAGAGAAGGGAAAGAGATCGCCAGGTTGTCATTACAGTTGCTTGAACAGTACCTACTAAAGACTTGGAGCTGGATAAAGGCATTTTATAAAAGCAGTACAATGTCTCTTATCCTCTTAAACATAAAATAATGAAGAGAGTTTTATTCACATTCCCGAAAGTAATCAGTTAAGGGCCATATGATTAGTAGATTAAGACTGCAGTCCTAACCCCATTTACCTGGGAATATGCCCCATTGAATTCAATAGGACTGAGTAAACATGGTTAGCAGTGCACTGTGTGTTTCTTTACCTGAATTGCAGCCCTACTTTCTCTTTGTCAGCTCTTATTATTATTTATTGAGTTTATATACTGCCCTATACCCAAAGGTCTCAGGGCGGTTCACAGAAATGATAACATACATAATCAGAATAAAAGCAGCAACCCAATAACACCCCCCCCGAAAAGAACCACATTTTAAAAGGGTATAGGATGTCAAACAGCTCAACCAAAGCTCTTAGGTGGTAGTTATTATTATGCCCTATACCAGTCTTCCTCAACCTTGGCCCTCCATGTTTTTGGCCTACAACTCCCATGATCCCTAGCTAGCAGGACCAGTGGTTAGGGATGATGGGAATTATAGTCTCAAAACGTAGAGGGCCCAGGTTGAGGAAGCCTGCCCTATACCAATAGATCTCAGGGCAGTTCACAACAAATTAGGTAAAGGTAAAGGGACCCCTGACCATTAGATTCAGTCGTGTCTGAATCTGGGGTTGCAGCGCTCATCTCGCTTTATTGGCCGAGAACCGGAGTACAGCTTCCGGGTCATGTGGCCAGCATGACTAAGCCGCTTCTGGCGAACCAGAGCAGCGCACGGAAACGCCATTTACCTTCCCGCCGGAGCGGTACCTATTTATCTACTTGCACTTTGATGTGCTTTCGAACTGCTAGGTGGGCAGGAGCTGGGACCAAGCAACGGGAGCTCACCCCGTCGCAGGGATTCGAACCGCCGACCTTCTGATCGGCAAGCCCTAGGCTCTGTGGTTTAGCCCACAGTGCCACCTGGGTCATAAAATTACAATATAAAAAACACAAAAGACATAATAAAAATAAGAACAGAAACAAACCAATCATCTGCCCTGTCACAACACATTTAAAAGGGCATCGGATATGGTTATTTTGCCTTATTAATGGAGGGAATGAGAAAGAAGATGGGAGCACAGTGTATTTTGCATGTGCAATATACTGAATTTGTCACACCGTAGTTTCTCCCCCACTTTCCTGACAATTCTCGTGGATTACTAAAGTCTATGTATAGGAAAAAGTAATAACTGAAGCTTTTCCGGCATGTTGACGTAAAGAAACTTCACTTGCGGATCCCTAGGCTGACTCCGCTTTCTACATCACCCGGAGAACTTGACTTACAGTATTTATAAATAACCTTCCTGCAACTTAGCCGATTCCCGATCTGCAGGAGGAGGTGGGAACCCTCTCCTCTTATACTCCTGGACGGCTATAACCTTATTCGGGAGGAGTCTCTGGCCAGGTGCTCTACGGGAAAGGCCAAGCACGCGCGAGCTACGCGGAAATGACGCCGCCGCCCGGGCCGCTGCTCCGGTCTCCCATCCGAAAGCTGTCCGGGGCTGAGCCTGCTTAGCTTCCCGCACGCGCCAGGCGCCCCGCCCACCGAGCTACGCAGGCAAAAAAAGAAGAGACCGCCTGCCCGCCCACGCCCGGCGGCCTTCCCACGCCCGCCCGGCTCCCCTCGGCCTTGGTCTCCCCCGAGGCCTCCGCGCCTCTCCCCGAGGAATCCCCCGAGCGAGCCAAGCTGCTTCCCTGGTGGGCGGCGCCCGGGCCTTCCGGGGGGAGGGCAGCAGGATGCGCTTTCCGGGGAGGGGCCCAGGCCAAGATGGCGGCGGTGGTGCGGATCCAGAGCGACTGGGACCAGGTGCTGAGGTGGGCGAGAGGGCCTCCCCGCGCCTGCCCCCTCCTCACGGCCACGCGGGGGCACCTCAAGTGTCGGCACCCCCTGCCACCCGCCATTTTCAGTGCCCCCCCTCAATCTCTGCTCCCCCATGACCCCTCGCCCCCATTTTCAGTGCACCTCTCAAACTTACCTCTTCTTACTTTGCCCCCAATTTTCAGTGCCCCCTCAAACTTGCCTTTCCCCTCCCCCCTTTTTCAATGCCCCTTCAAACATGTCTGTCACCCCCATTACAATTCCCCCCTCAAACTTGTCTCTTCTTCTCCCCCCTCCTTGCCCCTCATTTTCAGTGCCCCCCTCAAACTTGGCTTTTTTCCTCCCTCGCCCTTCCATTTTCAGTGCCCCCTCAGACTGTCTCTCTTCTACCCCCTTGACCCCCATTTCAGTGCCCCCCTCAAACTTCGCTTTTTTCCTCCCTCGCCCTTCCATTTTCAATGCCCCCTCAGACTGTCTCTCTTCTTCCCCCTTGACCCCCATTTCAGTGCCCCCCTCAAACTTGTCTCTTCCCTGCCTCCTTTCCCCCCATTTTCAGTGCCCCCTCAGATGCATCTCTCCCCATCTCACTTTCACTTGTTTTTCAGCCCCCTTCACATCACCTGCCGCTGTTGGTTCTTTCAGCAGTCGTTCTCCCCACCTCAAAGTAGGGCAGACCATTCATGGGGCTCCAGGAGTTGAGTTTCCATCTTGGGTTCACCTTTTTGAGTCAAGCACAAAGGAATCTGCCTGCCTGCCTTCGCCATCCTTTGCCCCTCACCCCTCGAGGTTTTTGTTCCTTCCAGAAGGGTTGCCTGATTTGACTTGAAAGGTTTTGCCCTTTGCTTTCACTACCCTCTCCTTGGGTATGATGCCAGGGTGCTCCCATAGGCTGCCCTCCACCATCTGTCATTTGCAACCTCCCTTCTCCCACCCCGCACCAAATTTTGGGTTTTTTTTTTTTGTCCCTTAAATGCTCTCCAGCTCCCCCAAATACTTCAGCCTGCACTAATAATAATAATGAAGAGGAAGTGGCCTCTCCCACCCCTTTAGCCTTGAATGAACTCAATAGCTGCTCCTTTCCAAACCTCCATCTACTTCAGTTTCATTAATGTATAACCCCAAAATTTTGCATCCACTTCAAACGGATGCCAATGTTATTGTGCTCATTTTGGCCTGTGAACCCTGCTGCCCCACAAATTGAGTAATTGACACAGGAAACAGGTTACAAGTTAACACCCCAAAATCCAATGTCTGATCCCCTCCAAACTGATGCCAAGTGAGCATCTGATCCTTCATGCTAGCGATAGCCAACATGGTGCTTTTTGATGTTGGATCACAACTTCCTAGCAAAGTCGGTGGTACAGGATGATGGGAGATGTAGCCTAGCAACATTTGGAGGGCACCACATTGGCTGTCCCTGCTTTATCCTAACTGGAATTTCTCATCTTTGCAGGAAGAATGAGGAGCAGGCTTGGCTAAGCTGCAGCAGCCCAGGTGAACAAGAAGTGTCCTCTTCCCCTTTTGTGGTGATAATGTACAGTTCCATTCTCTTGGTGTCCAACCATTTCTCTTCTCTCTCTCTCTCTCTTCTCTTTCTCTCTCTCCACACTTTAGCTTAAGCTCCAAGCTCTGAAATTCTGCCAATATTCAAATCCTGAGTTAGAGAGGCTTGGGTTTTTCCACCAGCTAATGCCATTTGTGAAGCTGAAATAACAAATTTATCTATTTTTTAAACAAGCCAAAATCAGTTTTAGATGAAAGTCCTACTGACAAAAAACTTCAGAATTATAAGTCATCGGTACTTGGTGAACAAGTGTGTTAGAGTTTAACAAGCCTCGTTCTCTGATTTTTCTCTTATTTGATACATTTGATTACTATTTATTTATGTTAGTTTGCTACAAGTGGGAGTAGCATAATAAACCTGACAGAGAACTGTTTGTGAAGCATTAACTAAAAGTGAATCACATTTGTCTCTGGCTAGAGGAGGAACTCATGTTGAAGATCTCCATTAAAAATAAAACCTATATAGATAAGGATGGCTTTATAATGTACTGTCTAAAGTATTCAATACCTTTTAAGTCTTTTGTTTGTGTTTTTTGCATGCTGTAGGAAAACCTACTTTGTATGGTAAGCTGACTTGTCAGGGGGTGAGCTCAGATGGAATTCCTGAAGTCGTAGCCTCTGAAGGATTTGTTGTCAGTGAAATAACTAAGGTACTGTCACTTGATGGAAGTTGAAGGGCAGGCTAGTGGCTGGTAGCAAGAACTAAGCTAACTGTGGATTTCTATGTCAGATTTATAATCGGAACTTGATCTGGATTAAATTGAGGGGGGTATATGGGATGTCATTTTGACGAGGATGGTGTCCTGTGCACATTACACAAAACATACATGCATAAGCAGCACTGAATTCACAAGAAACTGCCGTGTGGAAGTGTCCTCTGTCATAACTGCATTTTTTTATTCGTTGGATTTATATTGTGCCTTCTGACTGTCAGAACCCCCAATTCAGATTATTATATTTTATGGGTTTGGGCTTCTACTGGAGGAATAAAATGCTCTCTGATGGCCACTTAAAGCAACTTAGAGCTCATTTTCTTAAACATTAATATATTTTTCCCTTGGGGCTCACAGTATAAGGCAACACTCAAAATTACTCATTACTGCAATGGTTTATTTCATATCTATGATAATTAATAGAAACATCAAAAACAATTGTGGCTACCTGCTTTATTGTCTGGAGTTTTCACCATATTAGTCCCAAGTTATTGGGTTTTGTGATGATGGGTCTATGTGTACATAATCTGCTTCCCATAAATGTCACCTCCTCCTTTCTGTTCTACCTACTCTAGAAAAGTCTGCTTGTTTCCTGCCCTCGTGAAAATGCCTCCACCAAATTTCTGGCGCCCTACACAACCTTCTGTAGAATCCATCAAAAAAGCGTAAGTATTTTTTACAAAGTGGTTTTTCATAAGATGACTTTAAATGATGATGCAGCTTCAGTTAATTAAATGAGTTGCAGTCTTCTTGGATAACTTGTCAGTGCTGGGTGTATGTACTGTGGAAGCTTGCCACAGAAAACAGCTGTACACCACCCTCCATACACACACAAGTTCCAGAAGGTACAAGAAGTCTTCTCTCTCTCAGCCCAGAGAGGATTCTTTGCTTCAAAGTCCTTGCTGTGTTAAAAGTCCACAGCCAAGTTCCAAGTTCACCTGCTTTGAAGTCCTGCAACCCTTCACAAAGTCCTCAGGCTTTCCCACAGTTCCAATTCCTCTTCTTCAAACTGCTTCGCAATCTCTCACACCAATTATCCATCCCACCACACCAAATGCTAAACTCCCAAGTATAAACCTGTCTATATGTTACACAGGTAGGTATGTTCTTCTGTCAGATGAGTGACAGCAGAAATTCAAAGGGGACTGAGATTTTGTTGCATCATTTGCTCCTGAAGGAGCGTCTCCACCCCCATCGTTCAGCCCGGACACTGAGGTCCATCTCCGAGGGCCTTCTGGCGGTGGCGCCCGCCCTGTGGAACGCCCTCCCATCAGAGGTCAAGGAAATAAACAACTATCTGACTTTTAGAAGACATCTGAAGGCAGCCCTGTTTAGGGGAGTTTTTAGTGTTTGATGCCGTATTGTGTTTTTAATATTCTGTTGGCAGCCGCCCAGAGTGACGGGGGAAACCCAGCCAGATGGGCGGGGTATAATAAATAAATAAATAAATAAATAATTATTATTTATTAATCCCTATAAGCCCATGTAATCATCTGTATTAGAGGTACTCAAAAACCTGGCAACCATTTTTTGATCGTATAACTATTTGATTTGATCTTTTATACGTCTCCTTGACTAGCCTGTGCTTTACGAATTGGCAGTTTAATTATATGGAACAGAGATTTCTCAATAAGCTCATTAGCCTATGGTTTGTTCAGTAATACATGGACTGAACTGTATAACATGCCAGTGCCCATCAATATTGCACTTTTCTAGATTGTGTTCATTTATTTGTTTTCTCTTCCTCTCCATCTTAGATTACTTGCCTTGACATTTCTAGTGGCGGAGGACTTGGAGTATCAACCAGTGCTGATGGAGCTATGAAAATTTGGCAGGCTGCAAATGGAGAAATAAGAGTAAGACCTGTATTGAGGTTGAAATTTGCCTTTGAATGTTGAATTAATCCCTGCCCTCCTCAAACTGCTGTTCAAACTCCAGAGTTTTACAAGTAGTTTAATATCACTGGCAGAGAGAGAGAGAGAGAGAGAGAGAGAGAGAGCGCATGATTAAATCTTAAGTGCATGTGCGAGTGTGCACCTGTGGATCGTGGCAAGGAAGTTGTTTCTGATATTTAACCTAACCTTCCTTTCCTGTAGTGTATTATTGCTGCATGTCCTGTCTTCTCAATGGGTAGGGAAATCCATTCCCCCCCACTACTTCTTTTCATAAAGGAATTGGGACCTGGTCTCCTTCACCATGTTGAGGATCATCCGACTTCCATATCACAACACTGTGACTGGTTAGAAATGAGTTCAGGAAGTCAACTATTATCTTACTTCTGATCCACCCCCTTCCGCCTGACTGCTTTCCATATAATGAGTTTACTAACAGTGGCACAACTCTCATTGTGAAGCTAAACCCTGTGTCTGGACTACAGTTTCAGGTAGCAGGTAGAGTCTCACAAAGAGAAGTATATTGGGGAAAAGGCTAGACTATGGCACTTCTTTCTGACATGCTAGTTTATGTAGGGGTTTTTTTGTTTTTGTTTTTAAATCAAGCTCCCACCTGCAGTCTTAAGTGGATGCAAATTTAGCATCTTAGTGAGAAATAGGTCTGCTGTGTCCTGGAAATCTCAGGCATATGTGTACCTTGTTTGGGCAGCTGGCCTAGATTTAATTACCCTTGATTATGGCTTTAGGATACTTCCAGAACCTCAGTGATATAATCTCTGCAAAGAAATAAAATACCGGGAGATGATGACAATCTGGGATGCAGTGATGTCATGGAGGCAGTGCAGCCAGCCAGTGCGTTTGGCAAATAAGATGGCTGTTGCTAAGTAACAAGGCAGAGGTTGAGATGAGGCTTTTAACTAGCACTCAATTCTTTTGTCTTCCCAGAGATGTCTGGAAGGCCACGTCTACGATGTGAATTGCTGCAGATTTTTCCCGTCAGGCATTGTGGTCCTGAGTGGGGGGATGGATGCCCGGCTAAAGATCTGGTCTGCGGAAGATGCCAAATGCGTGGTAACATTTCAGGGTCACAAAGCAGGTACAGGAAATTGGCAACTGAAATAAATGCAGTTGAAATAGCAGCTGAAGTTGAGTTAAGCTCCAAGCTGGAGAAAGAGGCCAGTGTGTTGTAGTGGTTAAGAGCGGTAGACTTGTAATCTGGGGAACCGGGTTCGTGTCTCCACTCCTCCACATGCAGCTGCTGGGTGACCTTGGGCTAGTCACACTTCTTTGAAGTCTCTCAGCCCCACTCACCTCACAGAGTGTTTGTTGTGGGGGAGGAAGGGAAAGGAGAATGTGAGCCGCTTTGAGACTCCCTTGGGTAGTGATAAAGCGGGATATCAAATCCAAACTCTTCTTCTTCTTCTTTTGTGGCTGGGCTGATAAGGTGTTCTGAGCACCTCTGCAGCTGACCACCTAAATGAACCTAGAGGACGAGGGCAGTTGTACCTGGTAGCTGCGGAATTCCAAAGCTCAGTGCAACTATAAAAATGGCTCCCACTTTACTCTCCAGTTCCAGAGGGGAGGGAGTGAGCATAGGATGGTCCCTGCCCCTTGCGCATATGCACACTGTGAGGTCAGGGATAAAGGCACTGGCAGGACCCTGGTGAATACAAGCTAGTTGTCAGGCAAAAACTCCTGATCATCTGTCCTGAAAACCTCAAAGTTAACAGATTGCCAAAATTATGCAAATTCGTCTTAAGTACACAGTTATCAGAGCCAGCTGTCTCTTGCTGGAGAGATTTACCACAGCAGAATTGAGCAGATGCAAGAATTTGTAGGATTGGATTTCTTTTGTTTTATACGTAAATGTATCAGCGGCTGTGGACAGCTGCGTCTATTAGAATTAATGGTATTATTGGAAAAGAGTGAATGCTTTTCCTTGCTCGTTTCACAAAGGCATTTTGTTGGTCACTGTAGGAATAGGATGCTGGACTAGATGGGCCATTGGCCTGATCCAGCAGGCCTCCTCTTACGATCTTATGTTCACTTGTAATCATTTGCTATTGATCTATTAGAGCTAGTGCTAACACAGTATGGAATTTTGCAATTGCACAAAAAAATGACATTTGAGGCTCCAGATATCTGAGATTAGACTGGATTTTCATCTAAACTAGGCTCACATCCACACCATACATTGAAAGCACATGGCTTCCACCTAAGTATCTTGAGAACTGTATCTTACCCCTCACAGAGCTACAATTCCCAGCACCCTTAACAAACTGCAGTTCCCAGGATTCTTTAGGGGGAAGCCACATGTTTGAAATGTATAGGGTGGTTGTCACCTAGATGAACTGGTAAATCTGCAACCTTCTCTTTGGTTCTCTGAGGCTGTCTTAGCTGCTGACTCCTTGCTTTTTCCTTACTGTGTGCTTTGGTCAGGATTATGGCGTGGGAGGGGGGCGGAGTTGTGTCAGAGAGTGTGGATAGACTTCGCTTTCCTACGAGTGTTTCCTTTGCCGTCCTGCAGGAATTCTGGACACAGCCATTGTGGATCGAGGAAGGAACGTGGTCTCAAGCTCTCGGGATGGCACTGCCCGCCTCTGGGACTGCGGGACATCATCCTGCCTGGGTGTTGTCGCAGATTGTGGCTCTCCGGTCAATGGTGTCGCTTTGGGTGAGGCCGACAACACCTTAAACTTGGGCTCTCCTGAAAAAATACCTAGTAAGTTAACAACATTAGGCAAGTGTTCTCTTTCTTTAAAAAAAAAGAAGAAGCGGGCACTTTTTATGGTCATAAAGTCATGCCAAAAAGTTGCACACCTGGAAATAACTCCTGGTTTCATTTTGGCCTTGGCATAGGCAAACTCCGGCCCTCCAGATGTTTGGGACTACAATTCCCATCATCCCTAGCTAACAGGACCAGTGGTCAGGGACGATGGGAATTGTAGTCCCAAACATCTGGAGGGCCAGAGTTTGCCTATGGCTGATTTTGACTGTAATTAATTGCTGGGAGAGAGGAGGGTGTTTTGTATTGGCTGATTAGGCAGGGCCAGACCAGCAGGGGAGGAGCCATAGCCGCGTGTGCCACTGACCTTTGAGCACAGGAGAAGCCACGTTCAGTTCATGGGTGCTTAGCCCTGCATTGGCCACATTTACAATATTGGGCTCAGCATCTTGGTGCTTCTGATCCTTTCCTCCAGCCTTATCAAGTTCCCTTACTCTAACCTAATTTAAAACTCCTAATTTTCTACTTTTTGCACCCTTACCTCCCTCTGGTCTCGAAATTTTTAGCTATATATCCCACTACTAAACGAGTTTTTGACTGTTTTTAGGACTGGAGAGACAAAGTTCTTTACCTTTTAGGGAGGGAGCAACCCAAAGTTGTTGACTTTTTTTAGGAGAGGAAAATCGCTCACCTAAAACAACTACGCAGCGCTGACAAATACTTTCGTTTTCTAACCCATTTGACGCGTCGGACTAACACAGCGGCAGAGCAGGGGGGCGGGGAATTCCCTTGCATTGCTTTTCACTTCCGCCAATAGAGAGGGATCGACCTCTCGATTGCGGTCGACCAGTTAGACATCCCTGATCTAGAGGGCTCCAGATCTGGGGGAAAGCTGGTAGACCAGTCCTCCAGCTCAGTATAACGGAGCTTCATATGACAAGTATAATAATTAAAATATATTAAAGATAAGGCAGAAGGGTAACATTGATGCTGACCTGTTAACCTTTTATGGAGAGGTTTGTGGTCCAACTTCGTTTAAAAATAAAGCCTTTATATTCATTCAATCAAATGAAGTTTGAAAAAGCATACCGAGAGCAAGGACAACCTTATGCACACCTATGTATGCACTCATTCATTCTCACTCCCTACCATACCATTCAAAAAATGTGTTGCCAATCTTTGACCATAGCATCTGGGCACAAACACACTGTGCTTCGTGAGCAGAACTGAAGGGGCAAATTCAACTCACTAGGTTTGGTCATTCCCATGTCTGTCCTGTTCCAAATACATGAAAAGCAGAGTGTTGCTTCAGGATCATTTCTCCTAGTTTGGCTCACTTCCGGCAATGTGGAGCAGGGATTAGGGAGGTTCTGTATCTGGGTTGGCAGAGAAGTAAAATAGGCAAGGGTCCTGCTTCCATCGCCTATGTGCCGCTATGTAAAAATCAACCATGTGAGCTGCAAACATGGTTGCTCCCATCACCCCTAGTTTGGCCATGATTCTGGCCTTTAACAAACGGCAAGGTGAGCAGCTGTTAACCCTAACCATGTTTATTTCCAACACAGGTGAGCGTGAAATCGGAACAGAAGGGAAACTCCTGCTGTTGGCTCGAGAGGACAAAAAGCTGCAAGGGGTGGGGTTGCATAGCAGGCAGCCGGTAAGATATTACCATGACCATGTTTAATGTTGCCTTTTCTGCTGTTATTTGTTTTGAGCCTATCGGCAGACACACAATGCAACAACCCAGCCAGGTCTACCTCTGGTCAGAGGCCGGTTAGGAACATGCCTTTTTCAACAGAAATTTCAACTGCTGTTTTTCCTAGCCGGATCTCTCTCTCTCACGGAGTAGCATCACAATCTCCTTTTCATTCTCTCTTGCTTGTTTCCTTCTCAGGTTTTTCTGTTTGTTGGCTCGGATGCATTTAATTGCTGCACGCTCCTTTCCAACATCTACCTCCTTGGCGGCACGCAAGACGGAAATATATACCAGCTGGATGTGCGAAACACCAAGTGAGTAGAATTGAAGGGCAGCTGTTAACATGGCCTTAGGAGCATCATTGCTGCTCTCCATGTTGTTCCAGCCATGCATGTCACTGGGGAAGGGCTGTAAGCTCAGTGGCAGAGCGTCTACCGAAAGCCCTGGGTTCAATTCTCAGTGGCATCTCCAGGTAAGAGTAGGAGAGACTCCCTGCTTAAAACCCTGGAGAGTCCCTGCCAGTCAGTGTAACCAATACAGAGCTAGGTGGACCCGTGATCTGGCTCTGATTCAAGGCAGCTTCTTAAGCTCCCTATACAACAGGGGTTGGCAAGGTTTACCTTGCCTGGGCCGGTTCACTCCTGCAGAGATTGCTTCGTGGACGGGATCACATCTGCGCAGACACGATTTCCGGCGGCGCAGAAGCGAGCCCCCACTCCGCGCTGCACCGGTTTAGTGCAGCGCACAGGGACTCGCCGAGTAGGCGGCTTGGTTTGGGGGCGGCTCGTGGGCCGTTTAAATAACCACAGGTTGCCGACCCCTGCTATACAACATGGCCCATTTTATTTGTCTCTTTAAGAAGAATTCTGACAAACTTGTTATAATGTGAGTGACTTTGTGATAAAGGTTCCTGCTGCTCTCTCTAGGGCTCCAGTTCGTGTTGTCCATAGATCAGGAGCGCCAGTTCTTTCTCTGCTCCCTTTTAGAGATGGATTTATTGCCAGCCAAGGTAGTGCTCCTCTTTTCTTTCACTTACTGAGTTAGCATCCGTCTTGTCTTGGGAGACAATGGAGGAGGGCGCTTGGTTGGGGGGGGTGAAGTCAAATTGTTGGAACCATTAACGGACTCTCCTGAATTTCTTGCACCATGAGTTCTCAGCTGTTAAGAAGAAGTCACTACAGTCAAATCTCGCTTCCTGAACAGCTCCGTTTGGAACGTTTTGGCTCCCGAACACTAAAAACCCGGAAGTAAATGTTTTCAAACATTTTTCGGAAGCCAAATGAATTCCAGAGAGTTCCCCCCCCCCTACATTGACTTTGCTGACCGCCCTTATTCCTCGGTTGTTGAATGTTTCGGAAGTCGAACTGTCTTCCGGAATGGATTATGTTCAACAACCAAGGTTTGACTGTATTCTCCATAGACAAAAAGCCTTACAGCATTGCACTTGAGGATCCAGTAGGTTTCTCGCATTTGATTTCACAGTATCTTGCAACGGTGGGTGGGCAACATAATGACACTGGTATGTAGAATGTGAAGGCTTGCGATGTAAACGACAGTTTCCTGCCTTTCACATGTTCTGCATCTCTTTCCAGGTGATGGAACCTGCTTTATTATGCAGCAAGATCTCGATCATGTGGCTGAGCTCACTGGGCCAGACTGCGACCCCGTATACAAGGTACTGTTCAAGGGGAAAGGCCCGTCTTTGTCTTGGTCTCGGCAAAGCGGGTTTCCGCTCAGAGAAAACGCAGAAAACGCTGCTTAATTCCAGGGAAGAAGGGAAATAGGAAAACCTGGGGAATAAAATTATGATAAAATATTTAACTTTATTATTTTATCATACACACTCATTCATAGAATCTCAGAATCATAGAATTCGTACAGTTGGGAGGGACCTGAAAGTCATCTAGTCCAAACCCCTGCAATGCAGGAATCTCAGATAGATCATACATGACAGATGACCGAGCCTTATGAGGAATGGTTAAAGGTGCTGGGTATGTTTAGCTTGAGGGGCCCAGGTGGCGCTGTGGGTTAAACCACAGATCCTAGGGCTTGCTGATCAGAAGGTCGGTGGTTCGAATCCCTGCGACGGGGTGAGCTCCCGTTGCTCGGTCCCAGCTCCTGCCCACCTAGCAGTTTGAAAGCACGTCAAAGTGCAAGTAGATAAATAGGAACCGCTCTGGCGGGAAGGTAAACGGCGTTTCCGTGCGCTGCTCTGGTTCGCCAGAAGCGGCTTAGTCATGCTGGCCACATGACCCGGAAGCTGTACGCCGGCTCTCGGCCAATAAAGCGAGATGAGTGCTGCAACCCCAGAGTCGGACACGACTGGACCGAATGGTCGGGTCCCTTTACCTTTACCTTTATGTTTAGCTTGGAAAAGAGACTGAGAGGAGATACGATAGCCATTTTCAAATATCTCAAGGGCTGTCACATGGAAGAGGAAGCAAGCTTGTTTTCTCCTGTTCTGGGGGGTAGGACTCGAGTTCAAAGAAAGGAGATTCCGACTAAACATACGAAAAAACTTTCTGACAGTAAGAGCTGTTTGACACTTTCACAGTCACTTTCAAGAGGTTGTTGACTCTCCTTCCTCGGAGGTTTTAATGCAGAGTTTCAATGCCTGTCTGCCAGGGATTCTTCAGCTGAGATTCTTGCAATGCATGGGGTTGGACTAGATGACCTTTGGTGTCCCTTCTCACTCTATTGTTCTGTGACCATCCAGCCTCTGCTTAAAAACTTCCAGTGAAGGAGAGTCCACCACCTCTCATGGGAGTCTGTTCCACTGTCAAACAGCTCTTACCGTCAGAAAGTTATCATGCACTGTTCTCAGTAACTACCCTGTTTCCCCTTTTTTAATACATAGTCATAAAGTAAGCCATGGCAGTTTTTTTTTACCTTTGTGAGAAGTAAGACGTACCCCAAAAGTAAGCCATGGTGCCGCCATTGTTCCCGTCGCCTCCTCAGCCCCTCCTGCGTGCGCAGGGAGCCAGCGAACCAGTGAGAGGCACGGGGGGGAAATGCACCTCTTGCGGAGTTCTGCCCCGCCTGCTTAGCGCTCAGGGAGAGGCGCACGAGGGGGGGAAGACGCCTCTTCCTGCCCCACCTGTTCCCCTTGCGCAGGGAGCCAGCGAGAGGCGCGGGGGGGGGGGGGAATGCGCCTCTTGCGGAGTTCTGCCCTGCCTGCTCAGCGCGCAGGGGGAGGCTGTACCGTACCATACTGACGTAATAAAAATAAGACATCCCCCGAAAATAAGCCACCCTGTGTTTTTTTGAGGGGAAAAAATTATAAGACGGTGTCTTAAAAAGGGGGAAAGACGGTATTTGAATAATCCTGTAAGGTAGGCTGTTGTTACTACGCCCATATTGTAGAGCATCTTCTGAGGCTGGAAGGATGGTGATGTTCCCGACGCCCCTAAGTGCATGGTTCAGGAGAGACTCCCGCTTTACCTTCTGACACAAAACACCGCTAAATTGCAGTTGTATAAGTTTGCCTCTTACACAGTAGTAAGGCAGCAATCGATGGTATATAACTTAGTTAAGGGGAGGCACCAGTTATGGAATCTTCCCCCCAGAAGGGGATGCACCTAATCAAATAATGTGATTGTAACAGAAAGCTACTGTCCATTGTTGTCATATAACATCGGTCCTGAGAGATCTGCATTGGCTTCTGGTACGTTTCCGAGCACAATTCAGAGTGTTGGTGCCCACCTTGAAAGCCCTAAACAGCCTCGGTCCTGTATACCTGAAGGAGCATCTCCACCCCCATCATTCAGCCCAGACACTGAGGTCCAGCGCCGAGGGCCTTCTGGCAGTTCCCTCACTGCGAGGTTACAGGGAACCAGGCAGAGGGCCTTCTCGGTGGTGGCGCCTGCCCTGTGGAACGCCCTCCTGCCAGATGTCAAGGAAATAAGCAACTATCTTTTAAAAGACATCTGAAGGCAGCCCTGTTTAGGGATGTTTTTAATGTTTAATGCTGTATTGTGTTTTTAATATTTGGTTGGTAGCTGCCCAGAATGCCTGGGAAACCTAGCCAGATGGGCAGGGTATAAATAATAATTGTTGTTGTTGTTGTTGTTGTTGTAATTGTAATATGTGTGGCCAGTTCAGAGGAATTACTGTAATTTAACGTAAGTGTTGTTAAGTGTCCTTTGATAGCGTCTATTCTATTCCAAGTACACAGAGAGATCTTTGCCACCAGTAGGAACTCACACCTGTTCTTTCCGAACAGTGCAGAAATACAGCACTGCAATCCCCATTTTCCAGTATCATTTCACGGCTGTTTCTTAACACCCTGTAGCAGCCCATTTTTTCCATAACACCAGGGCAATTTTCTCTCCCCACCCTCCGCAATTCCCTCCCTTAGGGTAAGATGGGGTTCTTCTCCTTCTTTTTATTCATTCATTCATTCATTCATTCAATATACTACCCTTTATCAAAAGATCCCAGGGCAGTGCAGAACAATTAAAAACGCTTTAATATTTTTATTTAATATTTATTTAATATTTTCAATGATAAAAATATAATAAAAAGCATGCTGACGGACAGCCTAATAACTGGAAAATGATGCAGCTGTCCTTGCCTTATTCTTTCTAAAGCATTGACTGAATGTTGACAGCATATAGGGCACAATCTAACACGCTTTTTTAGCAGTCATATTCACCTGGGACTGGAATAATAAAAAAGGAGATGGTTTTAGGTGAACGTAAAAGACAGAGATAACAATTAAACCTCCTTAACGCAATACAGATTAGAGCAGGTAAGATCAAACTTCCCATAGCATGGGAAGGTGTCCGTGTTAAGGAATGAACTAATCCAGCTTCTTACTTGATTGTAATAACACCACTTCTGAAACCTCTTTTGTTACTGTCTTTTTAGGTGGCCACATGGGAAAAACAGGTGTACACATGTTGCAGAGACGGAATAGTGAGGAGATACCAGCTTTCAGACCTCTGACTTTATGAAAGCCATGAACACTGCGCTATGAATGCTGGACGCACTTCAGGGATTACTTAAACACCTATTTGAAACAAGTCATATGTCCGTGTCCCCCGTTTCCAGGACTTTGTACGGTAGCGTGAATGAAGCACGTAGGCATGAGATGTAGGGACCACGTTGAGACAGCACCCAAGACCAAGCTGTAGGTAACCTTCCTGCCGAGAGATAGGAACACGGCAGCTCTGAAAGTTTAACGCCGTTTCCCTGCGCCGAACAGCGCGGGAAGTTTGTTGGGTCAATAGTGCCCTTTTTGTGTTTGCAAAAGTGTTTTTGATATCCACTGTGTGGCTGGTGGTTGTTCCTAAGTGAGGGGAAAGGAACTGATGTGAGCAAGGAAAAGGGAGGCCAGCAGATGTCAATAGAAAGGGGTGTATTGGAATTACCCCTGCTCAGGCTCGCCTACTTCTTGTCTTGAGCAACCTTTTGTTTCCATCTCATGCCCTCCTTGCAGAATGACTCGTCTGTGGCAATTCTCCCTGCCCACCAGTAAGCAGTCTGCTAGTTGTAAGTTTCCATCTTCAAATAAAGCTGCTTTGATCTCGAGCTGTTTGCCCAATTATGTTGATTCTCTCAGGAGCAGCCCTCATTGATTTTCTTTTCAATCCTCTTCTCTTACCGTTCTTCGCTTGCCATTGATCTTTGATTCCCAACAACCAATTCCAGAGGGTTGTTTTTTGCCATTTGAGGCTCTCACTAGGCCTCCTTTCATCCTTGACAAGACGAAATTAGGGTTCAGCTCTCTCGTCTGACCTCATAACACGGAGCGCAAAAATTACTTTTCATGAGCTACGCAGGAAGAGCAGCTTGTGGGCTCTCCTGCAGTCTGGTGGGACCAAAACACTCTGTTTTCACTAAACTATGTTTATACCCTGCCCTATCCAAAAGACAAGAGTAGATAACAACAAAATAAAAAGAAACAAAATAGTTAATTCAAATGAAACCGCTAAAGATATGAGAATTAAATTCTTCAATCTGCCATTACGTTTGCTAGTGCCGATGGGAGTTGGTAGTTCAGCAACATCTTGCTGGAGGGCCAAGGCTTCCCCACCATAGCTGTCAACCCTCCCTTTTTTTGCGGGCAACTCCCTTATTCCAGTGCCGTTTCCCGCTGCTATCCCGGATTGTTGATATCCCTTAAATTTCCCGGATTTCAAAGGAAGCAGCTCCTCTCCCTCCCTGCCGGCCAGGGAGGCTCCTCAGCTGCGTTGCTCGGCTGCCAATAAGGAGTCTGAGACCGACTGGGGGCGGAGCTTGCATGCCTTGTGCAGCCAGACCCTCACACCCAACCAGACAGACAGCCTGCCTGCCGTCTACACGCTCGCTCTTTTGCTCCCCCGTTCGCACGCAGCCTCTGGAGCGCAGGGTGGCGAGGCTACTTGGTGCCATTGCACCGCCCTCACGGCATCCCTTATTTTCAAATCCGAAAGTTTGAAAAAATCCCTTATTTTCAAATCCGAAAGTTGACAGCTATGTTCCCCACCTGCCATAACTTAACAAGGACACAATCGCAACATCAGTTCCTGTAACTTCTTTGTTGATGGAGAGAGTGATCAGTTGGGAATCTGATACAAGATGCCAAGGCAGTGGAAGTTGCTCCCAGTACCTGTCACCACACGGAAGAAGAAGAAGAGTTTGGATTTGATATCCCGCTTTATCACTACCCAAAGGAGTCTCAAAGCGGCTCACATTCTCCTTTCCCTTCCTCCCCCACAACAAACACTCTGTGAGGTGAGTGGGGCTGAGAGACTTCAGAGAAGTGTGACTAGCCCAAGGTCACCCAGCAGCTGCATGTGGAGGAGCAGGGAATCGAGCCCGGTTCACCAGATTACGAGTCCACCGCTCTTAACCACTACACCACACTGGAAGCAACTTAAGGTCCAAATGTTTTACTGTTGTGGAAGATAAGGCTCAGTAAAACAGTTCTGGATATAGATACAGACATATACCGATACATACAAGTACAAAGTATATATATTCCTCCATATAAATCCTAGCAATTCACTGTACAACACCGGAAAAGTAGTACCAACAGACTGACGACTCAGACTAACAGACTACTGAGCTGACATGCATTGAACACAGTCTGAGCACTGGGCCACTACCATAGCAATTGGCTTGGCTTGCAGTGTGCCTACGATTAGCTCATCCACGGAGTGATTTACTCTCATGAATGTTACCATCCCCTTCTCACGTCCAGTTACTTCAACGTGATCAAGTACATGTGTTTGAAGTGGAAGACAGGACAGGTCAGAACATTTGTCCGTTTAGCCAGATTTTATTTTATTATTTATTAGATTTATATACTGCCCTTTTATCAAAAGATTTTCAGACTGAAAAGCGGCTCTCCAGAATCTTGAGCAGAGGCATCCTCCCTTCTGATTCTTTTAGCTGGAACTATTTTAAGATGATTCATAATTACTGTACATTTGTTAGTCACTTAATAAGGGGGTGGTGGGAGCTCCCTGATGCAACTTCACAAGATAAAATACAACAGATAGAAACTATTGAAACCAGGAAATTCAAAGCAATATATAATGCAACAAACTTAAAATGCTCATCCAATAAACTAAATCCTACCCACTCCACTTCTATATTTTTTAGTTAGCGATACAAATAACATTAAAATGCTGCATAATATATGCTGTAGATTTGCCAATCCTTCTTAAAAGTACGAAAAGTAAGCTCTGGAGAGAAAAAACACACCAGCATTTTGGCCATTCTTGCTGCAATCGTTTCCCTAATTCCACTTGTGAAATGACATTTAGGCTTTAGTCTCTTCCCTTGGAACTTCAATAAGAGCAAATGGTGGGAAGACATTTATTTTATATATGCATTTGCTGAATGATAAAGCGTCCCGAACCCCCAAAACCTTTCCTCAAAGGGAAGTTGCTCCTTCCTCTTGAACGTTTTAGGAGGCTCTCAAAAAGAAACTTAAGAAGAGTCTGCTGGATCAGGCCAATGGCCCATCTGGTCCAGCTGAGCATCCTGTTCTCACAGGGGCCAAAGGGATGACTTTCGTGGGAAACCAGCAAGCAGGACCAGAGCCCAAGGGCAACTCTCCTTGTGGTTTCCAGCAACAGGGGGGCGTTTAGAAAGAAGCATTGTTGCCTCCAGGGCAGAGCTATCCTGGCCTGTGGACATCGATGTTGTAGCTCTCCGCCGCTCCACATATTGGTGCGCCTCTCTTTTAAAGATCTCTAGGTTGGTGGTCAGCATTGGCTCCTGCGGGAAGGAGTTCCGCAGTTACATAGTCCTCCCCTTCCTTTGCCTGGCGCGCTGCTGGGGTCTTGCTCTCCCTTCGTGTCGGGACAGAGAAGCCCCGCAGAAAGCCACAGCTCCCGTCGCCAGCGCTGCTTATGGGAGAGGGAGAAGCGCAGAGCTGCCTGCCGGGGTCTCCAAACGCCGCCACGGACCCAGCTCTGCTTTTCCCCGTCGGGGCTTCCTCGTCTCGTAACGCGCCGGCGAGGGAAGAAGGGGGCGCATGCTTTGCATTTGCTGCACCGCCGCATGCATTTGTTGCAAATGCACGCGGCAGTCGCAGCGATTGCAAACGCATGCGGCGGCGCACAAAATTTGCAAGCCACGCAGCAAATGCGCGCGGCGGTTGCGTGCGGCAGTGCAACAAAATTGCAAGCACGCAGCAGTACGGGATTGCAAGCACGCAAGTGCATGTGGCGGTTGCGTCACTGCAAGCAGAGAGCAAATGCGCGCGGCGGTTGCGGGCGGCAGCGCAGAAATCGCAAAACGCGCGGCAGTGCACAAAAATGCTAGCACGCAGCAGCGCGGGATTGCAAGCATGCAAGTGCATGCGGCGGTTGCGTCACTGCAAGCATGCAGCAAATGCGCGCGGCGGTTGCGGGCGGTAGTTGCAGCCGCCGCAAAGCACGTGGCAGTGCGCAAATTTGCAAGCACGCAGCAGTGCGGGAAATGCAAGCATGCAGCAAGTGCACGTGGCGGGTGCGTCCGGCGGCGGCGGCGCAGCAATAGCAAAGCAGGCTGAGAACAGGGCTCCGGACGCGGCCAGCTGCGCAACTGGACTACGACTCCCGCCATGCACCGCGACCGGCGGGGGAGGCGGGGCCGGGCGGCGTCCTTAGCAACGGGAGAGGCAGCGGGGTCGAGTGGGCAGAGCAGGCGGGCCGGACCTGGCCTGGCCTGGGAGGAAGCGCCGCGATGGGTCAGGATTACTACGCCGTCCTGGATCTCACCCGCAGCGCCAAGGATGCGGACATCAAGAAGGCGTGAGACCCGGGAGGGGTTGCGGGACACGGGTCTGCACGTGTGTGTGTGTGTGCTGGGGGCACATGCGGGATCAACGCGGTGGCGTTTGCGTGCACATGTTCCCCTAGCTATGCGCGCGATGCACTTATTATTACCAGTGGTTTTTTCCCCTTAAAAAATGTTTAGGGGTACCTTACATTTCACACCGCTTTTCCAGGGGATGTTTGGCCCCTGATTCCTGCCAGCCCCCTCTCCTTGCCTCTCCAAGCCTTTCCTCCCAGCTGTGGAATCAGATCCGCTTGAGAGCAGTGGGCTGGATCCTTGGTTGTTGTTGTTTAGTCATGTCCGACACTTCGTGACCCCATGGACCAGAGCACGCCAGGCACTCCTGTCTTCCACTGCCTCCCGCAGTTTGGTCAGACTCATGTTAGTAGCTTCGAGAACACTGTCCAACCATCTCGTCTTCTGTCCTCCCCTTCTCCTTGTGCCCTCCATCTTTCCCAGCATCAGGGTCTTTTCCAGGGAGTCTTCTCTTCTCATGAGTATTGGAGCCTCAGCTTCAGGATCTGTCCTTCCAGTGAGCCCTCAGGGCTGATTTCCTTCAGAATGGAGAGGTTTGATCTTCTTGCAGTCCATGGGACTCTCAAGAGTCTCCTCCAGCACCAGAATTCAAAAGCATCAATTCTTCGGCGATCAGCCTTCTTTATGGTCCAGCTCTCACTTCCATACATCACTACTGGGAAAACCATAGCTTTAACTATACGGACCTTTGTCGGCAAGGTGATGTCTCTGCTTTTTATGATGCTGTCTAGGTTTGTCATTGCTTTTCTCCCAAGAACCAGGAGTCTTTTAATTTTGTGACTGCTGTAACCATCTGCAGTGATCATGGAGCCCAATAAAGTAAAATCTCTCACTGCCTCCATTTCTTCCCCTTCTATTTGCCAGGAGGTGATGGCACCAGTGGCCATG
>JAWWNI010000792.1:0-130340 GCA_034642065.1 Darevskia nairensis | reverse complement strand
CAAGCCCAAGAGGCTCAGTGGTTTAGACCACAGCGCCACCCGCGTCCCAGAACAAAAGGTACCATGATCCTAAATAGCAGTTGCTGAGGAACATGAGTGGGCACCTCAAAATAACTCTGTTGGATCAGGCCGAAGGAGTCCCATCTAGTCCAGCATCCCAATTTCACAATAGCCAACCAGATGCCCCAAGGGGAATCTGGTAAGCAGAAGCCAAGGGCAAAAGCATCTCTCCCCACTTGTGATCCTGGTAACATGCTTCCTCAAACAGAGAAGGTAGAACTTTGCCATATAGCTAGTAGCCTCTCCATTTAGAAATCCACTTGGACAATTAGATGGCCCCTTACTCTGATCTAGCAGTGCTCTCCTTATGTTCCTATTGTTCATGATAGAAACAGCTTATGTGTACAGATGTCATCTATCTCTGAGAAATCAGTCTCTAAGGATTGTCCTCTTTGAGGGCCGCCCAGAGAGGTCTTCTTGGCCTCTTTTAGAAACAAGACTTTAGACTAGATTAAGGATAGACAATATGTTATCCTCACTATGTTGTTGGAACTCCACTTCCAACTTCACCCTGACCATGGGCCTAATGACTAGGGCTGGTTAGAGTCCAACAACATCTAGAAGACACCACATTGGCTACCCTCAGACTAGATGTATCATTGCTCTGATCCAGCTGGGATCTTCTTAACATGGTTCTGACACATAAGATGATCTCATCCCAGGCAGCTCACTAGACTAGGCAATTCAGCTCCAAATCATGAGGGTCTTCATTTGTGAGCACCTAAAACTTAAGGTTGTTATCCAGCGTTGTTCCTGCTCAGAGTAGACCCATTGAAATGAGTTAATCATGCCCATTCATTTCAACAGGTCTACACTGAGCAGGACTCACATTTGGACAAAAACCCATGGCGTCAACAAGATCAGCTAGGAAAGAGAAAGAGAAATCAGAGGATATCGCAGATGGAGACTGAAGAGATATTCAATTTGGTTCATATGTTCTTAATGGTGTACGCCGCCCTGGATCTTTTGATAAAGGGCGGCATATAATTTGAATTAATAATAATAATAATAATAATAATAATAATAATAATATTTGAAAGGCACACTTAGCAAGTTCAAATTTTCTGAAGCAATATGTGAACCAAGACAGAGCCCATCCTTTGAAATTTGCATCATCTCTGAATTTTGTAATGTAGTTCCCAGGGCAAACAATGTGTGCAACAGAGGGAGGGAGGAGGGAGGGAGGGAGGGTGGGAGGGAGGGAGGGAGGGAGGGAGGGAGAGAGAGAGAGAGAGAGAGAGAGAGAGAGAGAGAGAGATGAAAATAACATGCAATGTGCAAAACATGTGAATATAAAGCAAAAAATGCAGGCAAAATGTGCATATCAGAAGAAGTTCACACCCAAATCCTGGTGAATTTTCGGGAGTACTTTATAAGGAAAATCACTGGTGTGTCATTGTGAAGAACTGACTAAGATTGGAAGCTTTCCAGAAACAACCAAATACATTTTTGTTCTGACAGGCTTTCCCCGTGACTATCCACTTTCAAGGGTTTTGATCTTGTTTTAAATGCCCTTGTTGTTTTTAACCGTTTTTAACTATCTTATGAGTAAATCACATTGAGACATCAGTTTAGAAGGTAACTAATATATCAATGGTGATGTTATATATATACCATAAAAAGAGGAAAACTGAAAGAAGCTGAAATTGATGGCTTAATTCATCCCTAATCATAGGTTCCTGGTCTGGTTTCCCCTGAGTGTCACACCTCAATATTTTCCCAGATCACATTCACCAGAAAATAACAGGTTGGAGTGCTGCAAATTTATATTCTGCGGGAGTCACAAGGTGTACAGAAGGGGCATCTCAGCCTGTTGCTGCCACAGTTCATAATTAGCCTAATATAATCCATTAAGAGAGGTGTAGGCGGAGCAGACTTGAGACATCCTTGCAGCCCTGGTTCCTACGCCAGCTGTATAAAAAAGAGCTCCCAGCTCACCACGCCTCTCAACAAGCCCCTCTCGTCTTTGGCATCGTTCCTTGCCGGCACTTGGAAAGTTGGGTAAGTCCCCTGTTGAATTATTGCTAATATTATTGGAAGAGTACCAAACAGGGAGGGTGTTTTTAAGAGAGAGAGAGAGATGGGGTGGGGAGATGAAGAGAGAAAGAGAGAGAGGGAGAGCATCAATAGGAGTATAGCATCTAGATCAAGGGAAGTAATAGTACCACTGTATTCCGCTCTGGTCAGACCTCACCTGGAATACTGTGTCCAGTTCTGGGCACCACAGTTCAAGAAGGATACTGACAAGCTGGAACATGTCCAGAGGAGGGCAACCAAAATGGTCAAAGGCCTGGAAACAATGCCTTATGAGGAACGGCTTAGGGAGCTGAGTATGTTTAGCCTGGAGAAGAGAAGGTTAAAGGGTGATATGATAGCCATGTTCAAATATATAAAAGGATGTCATATAGAGGAGGGAGAAAGGTTGTTTTCTGCTGCTCCTGAGAAGAGGACACGGAGCAATGGATTCAAACTACAAGAAAGAAGATTCCACTAAACATTAGGAAGAACTTCTGACAGTAAGAGCTGTTCGACAGTGGAATGTGCTGCCAAGGAGTATGGTGGAGTCTCCTTCTTTGGAGGTCTTTAAGCAGAGGCTTGACAGCCGCCTGTCAGGAATGCTTTGATGGTGTTTCCTGCTTGGCAGGGGGGTTGGACTGGATGGCCCTTGGGGTCTCTTCCAACTCTAGGATTCTATGACTGGCTTGAAATCTCTTCCCAAAGAGTGTCTGAGATTTTAGGGGAGATGCTGTGGGCGTCTCCCCACCTTGAGCCTATTGCAACATTTTGAAGAGCAGAAGACAGGGCAAAACAAAGTATCGCTTTTCTCCATGGGCTGTGCGATCCTTTCACAGAACCCTAGAATTGTGGGGTTGGAAGGTACCCCAAGGGTCATCAAGTCCAACCTCCTGCAATGCAGAAACCACAACTAAAGAATCTTTAACAAGTGGCCATCCAACATCCTCCAGTGAAGGAGAGTCCACCACCTTCCAAGGTCGCCCATTCCACCATCAGACAGCTCTACCATCAGAAAGTTCTTCCTAATGTTGAGTCAGAATTTCCTTTCTTGTCATTTGAATCCATCGGTTCGGATCCCAGCCTCAGGAGCAGGAGAAAACAAGCTTTGCTTCATGGGGCATTAATTAATTTATTCTGCACTGCTCCATCTTGCTTGCAGTGCTGAAGCAGAGTTCATTTGTAGGAACATAGAATTGGCGCATTGACTCATCTGGCTCAGTTTAGTCTACCAGTGGAAGCTATCTAGGGCTTCAAATTGGGGGGCCTCTCCCAGCCCTACCTGGAGATGCCAGCGTTTGAAGCTGGGACCTTCTGCATGCAAAGCAGCTGCTCTCCTACTGAGTCCCTGCCCTAAAACTAAAGATTCCAGTCCTCATGGAGGGGAGAGGAGAGAATTGGCATAATAAAACCTGAGGAAGCTGCCTTATTACAGAGTCACTTGGAGGTCCACCTAGCTCAGTATGGTCTATACTAGCCTTTCTCCACCTTGGGTTCCTAGTTGTTGTTGAAACTACAGCTATCATAATTCCAAGTCAGCATGGCCAGTGGTCAGAGATGATGGGAGTTGTAGTTCAAGAACATCCAGGGACCCGAGGTTGAGAAAGACTGGCTAACAGGAGCTCTCAGGGGTTTTAACACATTAACAATCCTCCATCACCTTCTCCTTCCCCCATATTTGTGCTGTCTATTCCTTCATTCCATGCAGAAGGTAAAGGTAAAGGGACCCCTGACCATTAGGTCCAGTCGCGGACGACTCTGGGGTTGCGATGCTCATCTCGCTTTACTGGCTGAGGGAGCCGGCTACAGCTTCCGGGTCATGTGGCCAGCATGACTAAGCCGCTTCTGGCGAACCAGAGCAGCGCACGGAAACGCCGTTTACCTTCCCGCTGCAGCGGGACCTATTTATCTACTTGCACTTTGACGTGCTTTCGAACTGCTAGGTTGGCAGGAGTCTATGCAGAAGAGGAATGTGCAAATTTGCATTTAGTGATGAGCAAACCACGCTGATAAAACTCTGCCAAAGCAAAAGGCGAGTAGGAAGCAACATGATAGAAGTACACGCAACTATGAGAAGAGCTTTTCTCCCTAGAACTCATGGACATCCATTAAACCTGAATGTGGGAAGGTTCAGGACAGGCAAAGGAAAGGACTGCTTCACACAGCACATAGTTAAACTATGGAAGTTGCTCCCACAAGAGGCAGTGATGGCCATCAACCCATATGGCTTTAAGAGAGGGTGGGACAAATTCATGGAGGTTAAGGGCAAGCAGCAGCTACTAGCCACAATGGCTGTGCTCTGCTCCCAGAGTTGGAGGCAGCAATGCTTCTGAACACCACTTGCAGGAAATCACAGGAGATGTTCTTGTGCTCAAGTCCTGCTTGCAGGTTGCCCACAGGTTCTGGTTGGCCACTGTGAGAACAGGATGCTGGGCAAGATGGGCCATTGGCCTGATCCAGCAGGCATACATTGAAGCACAATGATACCACTTTATTGTCCCCCCCCCCATTTTCCTCCCAGAGCTGCAATTTCTAGTGTGGTTTAAGAACCATTCCCTCTTCACCAGGAGCTCTGGGAATTGTAGCTCCAGGAGAGGAATAGCTACTCTCAGCCCTCTTAACAAACTACAGCTCCCAGGATTATCTGAGGGAAGGCATGTCTGTTTACAATGCTATCACAGTGCTTTCAATGTATTGTTGTTGTTGAGTCGTTTAGTCGTGTCCGACTCTTCGTGACCCCATGGACCAGAGCACACCAGGCCCTCCTGTCTTCCACTGCCTCCCGCAGTTTGGTCAGACTCATGTTGGTCGCTTCACGAGAACACTGTCCAACCATCTCGTCCTCTGTCGTCCCCTTCTCCTTGTGCCCTCCATCTTTCCCAACATCAGGGTCTTTTCCAGGGAGTCTTCTCTTCTCATGAGGTGGCAATGTATAGTGTGACTTAATAAAGTAACATAAGAACCAGCCTGTCCTGGGATTCCTAACTTACAAACACTTTGTTTTCCCCAAGTTTTGTTCTCCTGCTTCGCGATTTTCTTGGGAACAGTGGGGATTGTATAAAAGGCCACCCCATCTCATTCCGAATGGCAGAGGGACACTTTTTCTTCTTCTTTTGACTCCCCGAAAGAATATGCAAATCATAAGTTAGCAAGTAGCTCGTAAGTTTCGGAGAACTCGCTGTCTCACCCAAACATCAAAGCTGTGGTTTCACCTTGCAAATTGTCTTTTGTCTGCAGTGCTACAGGGATAATGATTATAATTACCAAGTATCATAACTGGAAGGTTTCTTTTTCTCTCTTTGCCTTTCCAGCATCAACCTCACTCACCAGCATGGCGTACCAGTGCAGACAGCCCTGCCTGCCTCCGCCCATTGGTGTGCCGCAGTGCGCAACTGACAGTGGAGGCGCATGCGCCCCGACCTGCGGAGATCCATGTGCAGAGCCATGTTCGGCTGCCTCGTACCAGTCCAAGCAGCCCTGCCTCCCGCCACCTGTCTGCACACCGCTGTGCCAGGCCGAAAGCGCACCAGTGCCCGCGTCAACTTGCAGCGCCTGTGAAGAGCTCTGCCCCGCTCCCAGTGTGGAGGTGTCTTCTGTCGAGCTGCCCACCATCCCAGCCAATGCAGATCCATGCGCTCCCCCTTGCGCGACCCTGTGCAGCAGCTGGGAATGTTCAGGGGCCTCCGCAGCCCCGAGCAGAGAAGCCGTGGGTTCTTACGTGGTGCCTGGATCCATTGTGTCCTTGAATCCGTCTGGCCACGTATCGGTGAAGCCAGGCCCCGAGGCCGAAGCGGGGAGCTGCGAGTCTGTCTTTCTGGATACCTACGTCCCTCACTTTTCCTAAAAAGCAGCAAGGGGTTTTCGCGGCACTCGGACGGCAAAAGGATTGATTGTGGCAGTAGTTTCCGTGAACTAAGGAAACCACTTGATCAGATGCATGAAGTATTAACCTCAACTGACAGATGGTTCTTCAAGGAGTGGGTGGGTGGGGGATCTGGAACGAAAGGAGGGGAGTTGTAAGAAATGGGTGGGTGGATACGTATCAAGAAAGAGGGTGGGTGGGTGGGTGGGTGGGTGGGTGGATGGCAGGTGGGTGGGTGGGTGGGTGGAGGGGTGCATGGCTAGGTAGGTGGATGGAGGAGATAGGTGAGGAAGGAGAATGGGTGGCTGGGGGAAGATGGATCAGGAAGGAGGATGGATGGATGGATGGATGGGCAGGTGGAGATGCATCAGGGAAGGAGGGGGAAGGCAAAAGTAAGGAATAATAGATGGATGAATCAAGAAGGAAGGACCAGATGTCAGCATACTTCAGGCTCGTGGGATCTTCTCTGTTGTTTTCTAGACGCCCAAAACCTACCAACCAAAACGAGATGCAAAATGGTGGGTTGGGATTGTGGTGGAACAAATTCCCCACTACACCCTTGCTGTGAATTCCTTCCTTTCCACCCAAACTGAATTTTGAAATGATTCCCCTAAGTCCTTCCCTTTGCAGGGCCCACAGCCTTTCTGCTAGAAAGGCAGAGATTTAGAGATTAGATTTCAGACTAATCAGGCTGCTTGGGGTGTTGCATTCACCAGCTCTAGGCTTCATGGGCTCTGTGGAACTAAACAAATATTGGGTTTTGCCTCACTTCCTCCTTTTGGTGGACAAATGTATGAAGACCTATTTTCAGACTATTTACTGGTGCACAAAACCTCAGTCCCACCATCCATCCCTCAGCCTAGACGGGGTGCAAAATTCGGTTCTGAGGAATCCCTCCCTGTGACTGTGAACTTCAAGACCCAAAGAACCCAGAAACCTCACAAACATGCTCAGGACTGGTGCAGGAAAATTTGGTGCCTACGGTGAAGAAGATGGATCCTCCTCCTCCTCCACCACCACCACCACCCAAAATTCCAGGCACAGAAGCCAACTGAAGTGGTATCCGAATCTTACCCCAACAGTAGTGACAGATCCCCAACTTCTGCTACAACTGAAGGAAACAGGTTAGGGGAGTGGTTGTCCTGCCGCACACACAGCTCACCCCTGCTGTCCACCCTCCAGAACCCAGGGCACCTGCTTCACTCAACCTCACAGTTGAGTTAACCCTGGAAAGGCTTGTCGTCTCCTGTTCCTGTTCATTTAGCTCCATGGGTTCTGCTGCTTCTGAGAGGGGATTTTTGGTGGTGGTGAAATATACTCGGAGTCGAGTGTGGATTTCATGCTCTTTATTCAGCTCATAGTAGCGAGGAATGGAAGTTCCCCCAGAACGTCTGCTTTATATACATTATTTACACAATGGGCCCCACGTGATTGGCTAATTCCAGGATATTCCTGTAGGCCAATCAGGTTGTGGATTCACTTCCCCCTGGAGCTGGATTGGGTGGCTCCTGCGGACCAATCAGACTGCTGCATTCTGAATCCTATTGTTCTAGGACCATTCAGACTGCTGCATTCTGAATCCTATTGTTTAGGACCATTCAGACTGCTGCATTCTGAATCCTATTGTTCTAGGACCATTCAGACTGCGGCATTCTGAATCCTATTGTTCTAGGACCAATCAGACTGCTGCATTTTGGATCCTAGTCAACTCAGTACATAACAGGTGGTTTTGACATTCTGCTTTGATGTCGTCAGCTGATCATCTCCTCGGTGTCTGGAGATCTGTGTCTCGGCCTGCGGAATGAGGAATTGCACCTTTGACGCTGCCTCAACTTGCTATCGCTGCTTTAGCACAACAATAACTTTGGGAAGCTTTTGCGGAACTTCTCCTCTGTGCCTACGGGTCTCCAATAAAAAGCTACGTTCTGTCACTAAACTTTCTGGAGGGTGTTTCTTTTGTGTGTGTGTTTTGTTTTTAAAGCTTGCTTTATGAAGAATTCTTCCGAGGGCTGGAATGGGAATGCTTAGCCTACAGAAACGGGGGAAATAGATTCATAGGTTTGGATCCAACTCACCTAGGCTGTGTGCGCAGCATGTAATTAAAGCACATTGCTTCCCCTCAAAGTATTCTGGGAACTGTAGTTTCCCCTTCACTAGCGATGGAAGAGAAATTTGCATTTGAAGTTAAATGCATCACATTCACACTTTCTGATACTATGTGAGAACCAAAGCACAGCTATCCTTTGAAATTTGCACTTATCTGAAATTTGTGCTGCAGTTCTCCAAAGAACAAAGTTTACAAAAATATGTGCATTAGAGCATGGTTTCCTAAACTTGGGTCTCCAGGACCAGTGCTCAAGGGATGGTGGGAATTGTAGCCCAAAAACAGCTGAAGATCCAAGTTTGGGAAACCCTGCAATAAAGGAAAGTGTGCAGAAAAATGAAGATATTAATGAAAATATTTATAAGTTCATCATATCAGGGAAAATTGCTTGACAAAAATGCGTACATTAGCCAGAACTTCATGTAAAAATGTGTTTATTAGGAGAAATTCACCCTAAAACAATGAATCTCCATGAGGGCTTTTAAAGTTCACAAATTGCTGCAAAATATGTACTTATTTCCCACCACATTGGCATGACATGTGAACCGCAGCTGAAAATAGACCCCCTGCGTTCAAAATGGTAGCATGAGCATTGCCTCAATGCATTGGCTGACATGCGCAGTTGAAACATGGCATGTTGCTTATTATTTATAAAATAATATATGTAGAGTGGCTGGGAAGACCCAGCCAGATGGGCGGGGTACAAATAATAAATTATTATTATTATTAAATGGATGAACTTATTGTTTCCCTCAAATCCGTGAGTCGATATGGTTTGATAAATATGTTCCAAATACAGTCATACCTCCAGTTGCAAACGTGATCCATGTGGGAGGCACCTTCGCAACCCACAGCATCCGTAGCTTGAAGCACCGTGTCTGTGAATGCGCGTGACACGATTCGGAGCTTCTGCGCATGCGCGTGACGTTATTTTGCGCACATGCGCGAGTGCCAAAACCCAGAAGTAACCCATTCCGGTACTTCCGGGTTCAGCGCAGTCTGCAACCCAAAAACGCGCAACCCGCAGCGTTCGTAACCCGAGGTATGACTGTACCACTACATTTGTCCATACATAATCTTCTTCTGGAAGCGATCCATTCATGGGTTGCAATAGTTGTCATGTCATCTATCCATTGACGGAAAGAGGCCATATTTTTACCCTTCAATATCAATCTTTTTGCAGATTTAAGGGCACAGAGAATCCATTTATGCTGACCAATTGTCAAGCCCCATATATTAGGTATATAATTTCAGATTACGTTATCTTCTGAAATTTTTAACCCTTTCCCCATAATAAGAGCTATATAGTCAATATTCCCCCCCCCAAAAAAAAAAATGGCTGCCCCCCCCCAACAACAACAACTTGTTCTCGTCTGCAGATCTGCTTTTTCTTGTCTGTCTGTTGTGGGTAAAAGGGAAAAAAAGAAATAAAAAGTAAAAAATTGAGGGGGGAGCAGAATAGAATGGAGCACACTCAAATAGGACATGGATGTCTGGAATCTGAAAACAACATAAAAAAATTCCTTCCAGTAGCACCTTAGAGACCAACTAAGTTTGTTCTTGGTATGAGCTTTCCTGTGCATGCACACTTCTTCAGATACACTGGTGTGCATGCACACGAAAGCTCATACCAAGAACAAACTTAGTTGGTCTCTAAGGTGCTACTGGAAGGAATTTTTTTTAATTTTCTTTTGGCTATGACAGACCAACACGGCTACCTACCTGTAACTGGAATCTGAAAAACCACTTTCCACAGTGCAACCTTTTCTTACAGGTCATAGATCAGAAAAGTTTTAGTCACAGATCAGAAAAATCTATTAAAAGTTGAGTTGTCTAGGAATCATTCCACTCGCCTGCTGCTGTCCACCTTTTCTGCAACCAAAGGTTGTAGGGATCTGAGGTTTAGTGTGTTGCTGTTTTTAACATCTTTATTCGCAGGCATCTGAGAGGCATCCTCTCATCAGGCAACTTAGTCCCTCAACATTCCCACTGAGAGGAATTAGCTGGATCTAATCCCCTAATGAGAGGGTGCAGGCAAGCAGGTTGGGGCACTTAAGGAAAAATGCCTTTCACCGTCATTTAAAGAAAGAAGGAAAGAAAAATCTTCCTCACTCTAATTTTCCCGGGAAGCCACAAAGCCAGTGCAAACTCACTCTTTCAAAATCACCCGGGGGGCATTGACTCACTGAAATCCATCCCAAAAAATGGGTGTGGTTTTCCAAAATATTTCACAGAAGGTTGTGGGGTCAGGGAAGGTTGTTTGTTGCTAGCTCTGGCCTGTTGAGTTGTCATGGGCTGGCTGGACACAGATGATAAATAATAATAATAATTTTTTATTTATACCCCGCCCTTCCTGATTTAAAAACCGGGCTCAGGGCGGCTAACAACAAATATAAAACATTGATTAAAAATAACTTAAAAAACAAATTAAAAACAGCATAAAATACAACATAAATGAACATCACCAGGGCTAACTGGCCAAGTTATTCCTGCTAGGGCCAGCAAGGAGACCAAGGAAGAATTTAAATGTGGGGTCCCAGAAGGGTTTCTTCATAAAAAAGGGAAGGGGGAAAAAGTAATGGAGGATCAGGCTAAATCGAAGGCCAGGCGGAATAGCTCTGTCTTACAGGCCCTGCGGAAGGAGATAAAGTCCTGCAGGGCCCTCGTCTCGTGGGACAGAGCATTCTACCAGGTCGGAGCAACACTGAAAAGGCCCTGGCCCTGGTGGAGGATGATCTGGCTTCTTTAGGGCCTGGGACCCTTAAGCTATTATTGTTCATGGACCTTAGGGTCCTCTGCGGGACATACCAGGAGAGGTGGTCCCGTAAGATGAATGGTGCGAGGAACCAACTGGGGAACCCCCAAAGGATAAAGGCTCAGAGCCTGGGGATTGGTGGGGGGATGATGAGTGGGAGGAAGAAGAAGAGGAGGAGGAGGAGGAGGAGGAGGAGGAGGAGGAGGAGGAGTTTGGATTTGATATCCTGCTTTATCCCTACCCAAAGGAGTCTCAAAGCGGCTCACATTCTCCTTTAACCTTCCTCCACCACAACAAACACTCTGTGAGGTGAGTGGGGCTAAGAGACTTCAAAGAGGTGGGACTAGCCCAAGGTCACCCAGCAGCTGCATGTGGAGGAGTGGAGATGCGAACCCAGTTCACAAGATTACGAGTCCACCGCTCTTAACCACTACACCACACTGGAGGAATTGTCAGAAGCCGAAGAGGTAACAGCATTTAGTGAGCAGGAAGCTGCTGTGGCAGAGAGAAGCTGTGAGAGGTGTGTGGTGTCTTCTCAAGAGTAAGCATCCACGCACGTTTCTTGCTAAACTAGTAGCTTTATTTACAACATCAAACATTCAAGCGTTCAGACTTCATCATCCGTCTCATCCGAGTCAGATACCTGGAGTGCGGGCTGACGGCTCCGCCCCCAGCATAAGAGCTTCGGGAAACCAAAGCGCCGCCTACTCTCCTTCCGTTTCCGCCCTCTGGACCTGAGTGGTGTACTGCTGGTTGCTTCCCCTCTACTCCTGTCCTGACCTCTGGGCGGCTCTGGGGCTCTTACAGCATCCCAGAGCCCCTGCTCCCCTTGGTCCACCTCCATTTCCTGTCCCCCACTTTCCAGCTGCTCTGGGGCTCTAGCCAGATCCCTGAGCCCCTCCTCTGCTTCCGGCTGACCAAGGGCTCTGGCCTCATCCCAGAGCCTTAGCACCTCTTCCGGTGTACACAGGGCTCTAGCCTCCTCCCAGAGCCCCACCCCTTCTGATTGCGCTTGGGTTTCCTCCTCTCCACTGCTTTCTCCATGGCTCTCCTTTGAATCGCTGTCTGACCTAAACTCCGCCCTTTGCCTCCAACTGCCTGTGCCTTCCGACCCTGCTTTGGGGATGGACCCATCCCTGACAGAAGCAGAGACAGAAACAGAAGAGACCAAGAGGTAGAGATGAATCAGGCTGGTGAAGAGGCCAGGGGATCTCTCCTTCCTGCTGCTCCAAGCTCCCCTCCCCTCTGGTCTCCCAGGACCAGGAGAGGCATGAAGAGGAAGGAGCAGAGACAGGCCAGCTAGCCAAGTCTCAGACTCCCATCACCCCCCGTTGGTTTAGCCAAGGGGCAGGGATGGTGTTGAGTTTTATTCCAGTGCCATCTGCAGAACCAAGGCTGAAGAAGGTTATGGTAAGGGGAAAGACCCTCAAAAATGCTTTTCTTGGTTAGAATATTTGCAAAACAACCTCACATTAGGGGAAACTGTTTGCAAAAAAAAAAGGCTACATTTTATATAAGAGAACATAAAAACATCAGAAGAGCTTTGCTGGATCAATTCAGTGGCCCATCTGACCAGCATCCATGGTCAGCCAGGTGTCACTGAAGGAAGCCCACAAGCAGAACCAGAGGACAACAGCAACAATCTCCCCTCCCATGGTTTCCACAGCAACTGGTATTCAGAACCAATGGCAGACATAGAACAAAGTCATTGTGGCTGCTAGCCATTGATAGGCTTATTATCCTCCATCATTTTGTCCAATCGTCTTTTAAAGCCATCCCATCTGGTGGCCATTGCTGCCTCATTCCAGAGCAAGTTGCGTCATTGAGCTACACAATGTGTGAAGCAGTTCTTGCTTTTGTCCGTCCCAAATCTCCCAGCATTAAACGTCATTGGATGACACTGAATTCCAGCATGAGAGACGTTCCTAAAGCACTTTTGGGGGTTTTATTACACTCAAGTAGTATATAAATCTCATAATAAAAATAAAATGTTTGCAAAAAAATTAGTGAGACTATTGGGGGAAATGGCATAGAGGAATCAGTGTTAGAAACTGAGATGTTAAAGCTAGGAGCTAAATGGCACTTTAAACTGAGATTATGGGCGCAACAACGGAATGTCGAGGCATGCTTTTTTTATATAACAAGAATACAAAGCTGGAAATGAATGAACTGCAGCTAAAATATTATGTTCCTTTTTCACGTGATCTAGTCCTTCCCCTGCCTGCCCCCCTAATATTCTAAAAAGGGTCTCTTCTCCAGTCTTCAGAGAGTAGCTGGAAGTGGGGAGGCAGAAAAAAGGTCCTCTTTTCCTTCCTTCTGAAATCTCAGGCACAGTACTGCGCCCAGAGCCCAGAAAGTAAGCTCATGTTAATGAGATTCCCTGTCGCAAAATGAGCCTAGAGCAATGGGAGTGTCGAACACCGAGAGAGATGTGTATATTAGAGTGTATATTTTCATGTGGGCCTATTCTATTTTGAAAAATTTGCAATCGGAAGAGCTGAATTTAAGATTGAAATTCTGGTTATTCCTCCATCTGCTGTGTGCTGAGTTGCCTGCATTAAGGACCTGCACTCAAATAATGAGTTCACTGTTGGCAAACAGGATGTACTCTGGAATATTGAGTCAGCACTTCCTGAATCATATTTCCAGGACACATTGAATTGTTAATTGTGGATTAAACTCATTTATTTATTTTTTTCTCTAATCCAGCCCATCATTCCAAAGTAAGCATCCATCCATCATGGGATCAGGCAATAATAGGTGGTTGCCACAGATAACAAAGCTAGAAATTTAAATAAAGCATGAATATTTAAATGATGGGTTAATTGGTTAAATATCAAAGGGTATTCAACATTCTTTATACTTAGAAGAGATGCTTGAAATCAAAGGTTTGAGACCGAGGGTCAGATGCAATGCTAGCCCTGTTGAAATTAATAGACACAACAAACTTGGGCTCATTCATTTCAGTGGGTCTACTCCAAGTACAACTTGAACCACTGGTATATCACAAATGGACTCTTTATTACTGCATTTGCAATTGTTCAAGATAAAATCTATTTTGGAAAGAGAAGAAATGAGCAGTGAACCACTGATGTGGGGTGGGTTGGTGGGTGGGTGGGTGTTTATACTTTTTAGGTTTATACATTTCATTAATTTTACAATCATTTTAACATTTCAAAGTCTGACTTCCTTCCCCCTCTTTCTGTGATTCCTTCAGTTTATTTTTTAATACCTTCTGCATATCCAAACACATTTAATTTGCTCATTTAATTATCTACTTTAAATGTAGGCTCTTATGAAACTGCAGGTTATTACAATAATCCTGCCAATGTTTTTTGTCTGAGGAATCCTCAGAGAGACTGAACCACTGATATATTAAAGGCAAAGGGGCCCTGACCATTAAGTCCAGCCATCACCGACTCTGGGGTTGCGGTGCTCATCTCACTTTACTGGCCAAGGGTGCCGGTGTTTGTCCACAGACAGCTTCCGGGTCATGTGGCCAGCAGGACTAAGCCGCTTCTGACGAACCAGAGTAGCGCACGAAAACGCCGTTTACCTTACCGCCAGAGCAGTACCTATTTATCTACTTGCACTTTGACATGCTTTCAAACTGCTAGGCTGGCAGGAGCTGGGACCGAGCAACGGGAGCTCACCCCATCGCGGGGATTCGAGCCGCCGACCTTCTGATCGGCAAGCCCAAGGCTCTGTGGTTTAACCCACAGCACCACCCTCACCCCTCTAACTGATATATTACAAGCTCTTTATTTACTGAGTTTGCAATTGTTTACGATAAAACCTGTTTTGGAAAGAAACCACCTTTTAGGGACGTTTGCTTGTTTACAGATAGTTGCCTTGGTGGTATTATCTTGTGTCAGTTGCATCCATTTCAGGCTGCTGTGTCAGAGCAAATGGGGCACTGCCCCCCAAACCTCAGCAAGCCCCTATCTGCCTATTTACAACCAGTCCAGAGGGATGCCTCAGTCTCAGTGTCGCCCCTCATAGAACTCAGCAAGGAGGAAGGGGGTGGGGACAAAACAAGAATGGGTTGGTCTTGCCCAGGGGTCAGCAATCTTTTTCAGCAGGTGGCCTGTCCACTGTACCTCAGACCTTGTGGGAGGCCAGATTATATTTGGGGAGGGGGGTATGAACAAATTCCTATGCCCCACAAATAACCCAGAGATGCATTTTAAATAAAAGGACACATTCTACTCATGTAAAAACACGCTGATTCCCGCACCGTTCGCAGGCCGGATTTACAAGGCCATTGGGTCGGATCCAGCCCTCGGGCCATAGTTTGCCTACCCATGGTCTTGCCTGTCTTTTGCTCTGGCTCAACCTCCTGTCGGGCTCCTAGTCTTCCTCCCCACCAGCCATAATAATAATAATAATAATAATAATAATAATAATAATAATAATAATTTATTTATTTATACGCCAGCCATCTGGCTGGGTTTCCCCAGCCACTCTGGGCAACTTCCAACAAAATATTAAACATACATTAAAACCTCAGTCATTAAAAACTTCTCTAAACAGGGCTGCCTTCAGATGTCTTCTAAAAGTCAGATAGTTGTTTATTTCTTTGACACCTGGTGGGAGGGCGATCCACAGGGCGGGCGCCACCACCGAGAAGGCCCTCTGCCTGGTTCCCCGTAACTTCACTTCTCGCAGTGAGGGAACTGCCAGAAGGCCCTCGGCGCTGGACTTCAGTGTCTGGGCAGAACAATGCAGTTGGAGACACTCCTTCAGGTATATACTCTCTCCAGTGTGGTGCGTGCTCTGGTTATCTCCTGTTTGGACTACTGCAACATGCTCTATGTGGGGCTACCTTTGAAGGTGACCTAGAAACTGCAACTAATCCAGAATGCGGCAGCTAGACTGGTGACTGGGAGCGGCCGCCGAGACCACATAACACCGGTCTTGAAAGACCTACATTGGCTCCCAGCACGTTTCCGAGGACAATTCAAAGTGTTGGTGCTGACCTTGAAAGCTCTAACCCTAACCCTAACTGCCTATGGCATGGCAGCTTGTTCCAAGCTCCACTCTCCTGCGGGGACTTCATTTTATAAAATTTGCCATGCACACGCACACTTAAAAGCATTGCGACAACACTTCCTCCTCCTGAAACTCATCCGTGGGGGAAATGGGACGAAGTTCTGGAGATGCCACCACCATCAGCGGCAGCTGAGCTGTGCTGTGCCACACCTTGCCTCACCCCTTAATTATTGTGCCATTTAGGGACGATCAAAAAGGAATAAAGATAAGCTTTGAGCCGGCAGAAGGGACAGGCGATGCTCCTGGTGACAATTAACGCCGTCAAAGAAGGGACGTGACACTGGAATCAGCCAGAGGGGGCTCCTTTCTTGGCTCGCTGTCTCCCGCCCAAGCTACTGAGATCCTGGCCTCAGATTGCAAAGGGAGGCCCACCATGTAAGCACCTGCCTTCATAACAAAGTCATCATTATGTCAAGTAGCACGTTTGAGGCTAACCAAGTTAATAAGGAGCCGTCACCCCAAGCTAATGAGAGGCATCCTAATTACATGGATACCCTTCTGCAACTCCACGGAACTGAGCATAGGAGGAAAGGCAGGTTCCCTTTTACCAACATGACAGCTCTGTCATGAACTTCAAGGGAAGTAATAGTACCACTGTATTCCGCTCTGGTCAGACCTCACCTGGAATACTGTGTCCAGTTCTGGGCACCACAGTTCAAGAAGGATACTGACAAGCTGGAACGTGTCCAGAGGAGGGCAATTAAAATGGTCAAAGGCCTGGAAACGATGCCTTATGAGGAACGGCTTAGGGAGCTGGGTATGTTTAGCCTGGAGAAGAGAAGGTTAAGGGGTGATAGGATAGCCATGTTCAAATATATAAAAGGATGTCATATAGAAGAGGGAGAAAGGTTGTTTTCTGCTGCTCCAGAGAAGCGGACACGGAGCAATGGATTCAAACTACAAGAAAGAAGATTCCACCTAAACATTAGGAAGAATTTCTTGACAGTAAGAGCTGTTCGACAGTGGAATTTGCTGCCAAGGAGTGTGGTGGAGTCTCCTTCTTTGGAGGTCTTTAAGCAGAGGCTTGACAGCCACCTGTCAGGAATGCTTTGATGGTGTTTCCTGCTTGGCAGGGGGTTGGACTGGATGGCCCTTGGGGTCTCTTCCAACTCTAGGATTCTATGATTCTATGAACTAGGTAAAGGTAAAGGGACCCCTGACCATTAAGTCCAGCCTCGGACGACTCTGGGGTTGCGGCGCTCATCTCGCTTGATTGGCCGAGGGAGCCAGCGTCCAGCTTCCGGGTCATGTGGCCAGCATGACTAAGCCGCTTCTGGCGAACCAGAGCAGCACACGGAAATGCCGTTTACCTTCCTGCTGCAGCGGTACCTATTGATCTACTTGCACTTTGACGTGCTTTCGAACTGCTAGGTTGGCAGGAGCAGGGACCAAGTAACGGGAGCTCACCCCATCGCGGGGATTCGAACCGCCGACCTTCTGATCGGCAAGCTCTGTGGTTTAACCCACAGCGCCACCCACGTCCCGTCATGAACTACACTAGCCTAAATTTGCCCCAGAATGGAAGTTACATGATTCATTGTTGCCACAATTGCCTTTGGATGGCTTCATTCAAAATAGGCCCATTGAAATGAATGGATGCAAGTTCGGTCCATTAATTTCAACAGATCCGCTCTGTGTAAAACTCAGATGAATAGCACCCGTTTGCCCTTTTTATGTTTTTCCTTTTGCTTTAAAGTATCCCGCTTTGAAATATCTTTTTTTGTGGTTCAGCAGTAGAGAAATGTATGTATCAACACATATATTAAGCGGGAAGGTGTGGGGACGGCTACTTGGAGTAGCAGGGGAGTGGAATAGACTGATTCTGAGAGGTTAAATCTGAGAAATGAGTGTGCTCCACAGCATCTCAGGGACAAGGAGACTTGGGAAATAGTGTCCAGTGTATATACCAAGGATTTGGGTAGCCTGGGGAAATTGCTGTCCCAAAGATCCCTGCCACCTGTCAGATGCTGCCATTGGAATTTTTACAGAGTCAGAAAAGGAGGCATGGGGCATCCCTAGCAGGGTTGTCTTACCCATAGAGGCTAGTGGTGTGGGGCGCCGGGGCACCAAGTTCTGGAGGGCGCCAGGGAAGAGGTGGAGGCTGGACACGGCACCTCCTGGCATCAGCTCGCCACCCTCACCCGCCTCCGCCATGCCACGCTGAAGCAGCGCCGTGCCCGGAGCCTCTGTCTGCCGTGGCCACTGTGGCACGAAGTCGCCAGCTGACCCGGGAGGTGCCGCGTCCAGCCTCCGCCTCTTCCCCACCAGAGGAGCCGCCCTCCAGCCGCTGCAGCCCCGCCGGCAGCGCCATTCTCCCTAAAAAAGTGTGGGGAAACTCGGGGGGGCAGAGGGAGCTTTGCACCATGGTGCCGGATATGCTTAAGACGGCCCTGATCCCTACTGTAAGTATGGCAAGACAAGAGAAGTGGGGTAGTGCATAGGGCCTGATGGAAGTTAAGTAGGCACTGAATACCACTATGCTACCATCCAGGGATGAGCAAATCCATCAATTTCAATTTCTCTCCATTTCTCATTTTGACAAGACTAAATTGACTTCCCCACATTCCTACCTCAGTTTGCAATTTTTAAAAGTCCTCGTGAAAATGCATGCAATTTTTTGTACCAATTTCTCCTAGCGTTCACATATCTGTGTGCAATTTTGCCTAATACACCCTTTTAAGCAACGTAATTTCTCTTAATATAACGCAGTTCTGTATTTTATTTTCACAGATGTGCATTTTTATCCATGCACTCCCCTGGTATCCATACACATCACTTGGTCTGAGAACTGCATTTCAAAATTCAGAAAAGAGCAAATTTCAGTTCACACGTTGTTCCGTAAAGTTCAGTTTAGCTAAGTTCACCTTGGAAAGCAAACTGAATTTAATCCCCCCCCCGTCTCTCCATCACTAGCAGTGTGTGTGTGTGTGTGTGTGTGTGTGTAAGGTTGCATTCGGCACCAATACATTGATTTAACAAATTAGTAAGAGGGAAAGAACAGTAGTGATGTATGGAAGTGAGAGCTGGACCATAAAGAAGGCTGATTGCCGAAGAATTGATGCTTTTGAATTATGGTGCTGGAGGAGACTCTTGAGAGTCCCATGGACTGCAAGAAGATCCAACCTCTCCATTCTGAAGGAAATCAGCCCTGAGTGCTCACTGGAAGGACAGATCCTGAAGCTGAGGCTCCAAGACTTTGGCCACCTCATGAGAAGAGAAGACTCCCTGGAAAAGACCCTGATGTTGGGAAAGATGGAGGGCACAAGGAGAAGGGGACGACAGAGGACGAGATGGTGGGACGGTGTTCTCGAAGCTACCAACATGAGTCTGACCAAACTGTGAGAGGCAGTGGAAGACAGGAGGGCCTGGCGTGCTCTGGCCCAGGGGGTCACGAAGAGGCGGACACGACTAAACGACTAAACAACAACAACAAGAAGAAGAGGGAAACAACAGAGGAAAGAACAGTCCAACAATCTATTGGTGCTGGGAAACTAGTTATTTTTATTGCCCTTCACCTGCCCATGAGGGTGAGGAAACCAGTCATGGCATTGAGCTTTTCACAATAGCATGGTGGGGTCCTGGCGTCTCAAGGAGGAGATTCCAGACAGGAGCTCAGTTGGTGCAGCGTGGCCGTATAGGATAGGATGAAGCAAGACCCAAACATTTTGGAGAAAGCAAAATGTCCAAGCAGAGTGCAGAAAGGACTGGCTTCGATGGCGTCAGCGAGGTCCGGCAGGTGATCAATGTCGAATGGCTTTCGCAGGGAGCTCCCCTCAATTTTCCAGCGGCCGAGAAAGAACATCATCAACAGCAGCCCTTGGGAGGTTGCTTGGTTTTGGGGGGACACTTTACAACCGGAGGACAGCAGGGGACCGTTTTGGGGGGGCACTTCACGGCTGGGGGGCAGCACGGGGCAGTTTTGGGGGGACATTTGGTGGGGGGTGCCTTGCAGCCTTGCTTGCACTGGGACATGTTTCCAAAAGTGGGTGGATCAACCTGCAGAGACTGAATGAAGGAACAAAGAAGAATTTAGGGGAGCAAAGAGAGGTTAGCCTTATCCCCGACTCCAGTTCCCAACAGGGGCTAGCCAGACACTTCTGAGAAGCCCTGTGAGAAGGGTGTGGCAGTGACCGCCCTCCCCTTTTGATTTCTCTCCCATCAATTGAGATTCTGAGATACACTGCCTCTGGCCCTGGAGGCTCCATTCCCAACTAGAGACCTTAGTGCAATGGGGCAGCAGCTCAGTGGTGGAACACTTGCTCTGCATGCAGAAGGGCTGAGAATATAGAAGACAGTGTTGCCTACATGGACTGGCAGTGGCTCTTCAGGGTTTCAGGCAGGGGCGATGCCAGACCTACATGAAGTTGCTGGGGGTTGAACCTGAATCCTTCTGCATGCCAAGCAGCTGCTCTGCCTACTGAGCCAAGGCATCCATCCAAGCCAGCACCCTGGCTCCTTCCCTCCACAATGATAGGCCAACCAGCTGCTTCTGGGAAGCCCACAGCCAGTGCACGAAGGTAGCAGAACCTGCAAAAACCTTCTGCATGCCAAGCAGGTGTTCCACCGAAGCTCCAGCTATGGCACAGAGAGGGACGTCCCTCTCAGAGGGGTGCACTCTAGGATTTCTCAAAACTTGGGAACCAACCGTGAGGTGGCACTGTGGTTACCAGATCGGTGGGCAGTCATTTTTCCCCTGAGGAAAAATCTAGAGGAAATCCAGTAAACAGATTATTTAAATCCCACCTCCATGCAACGAGATCAGTATGCCACCTCGCTTGAGATTCTCATGGTGTTGCCTCATGTCCCAGCCCGGGGCTGCGTTGAAGAACGCCATGGACTTTGATTTCCACATCATGCCAGTCTCTGTGGAGATCATATCTACATCCCTCTTTCCAAAACTTCACAGAGGAAAACAGAGAGAATGCACAGCTAATCTGCACAGCTCAGAGCGCAGTGAGAAGGCAAGACTTACCCGAATTCACAAGACAGAGCGAAGAGGTGACGCCGACCCAATGGATTGAGGAGCGAGGAGCTGCCAGCCTCTCTTTTATACCCGATTCCAACTGTCTCTTCCGGGCAGAGAAATGTGGACAGGAGAGATTGCAGCTGCTCAATTATCTAATTGACCCAACAATGAGATCTCACAAGGGCCAACTCCCCATATTCTCCATCAATGGCTCAGGTGAGGAAACATTCCTTCTAAGTGAGGCCTCGTGCCGTCACCCTTCCGCAAATTCCGCTCTTCTCTAGAGAGGTTCCTCAGCATCAACATCATTCTTAGGTGGTGCTGCTTCTGGGCACAGGAAGAGTCATAGCTCCATGGTGGAGCATGTGTTTGGCATGCAGAAGGCCCCAGATTCAAGTCCTGGAATCTCCAGGCAGAGCTGAGGGTGAGGGAGGGGAGCCCTGTCTGAAACCCTGTGGGCAGGGGGGACGCCAACCAGTGTAGACCAGTGTTTCCCACAGTGGGTGATAATCAGTGGCGTAGGATGTGGGAGGCGGGGGGCGGGTCGCCCCAAGTTCCATCATGGAGGGGGCGACAAATTATCAAGGAACAATTACTGCCCTACTAGGGTGGTTCATAAAAAACTTCTTTTTTTTGGAAAATGCCTGCTCCAAAGGTCTTATTTTACTACACTATGGATTATATAGCTATATATGAAATTTCATGCATATCAGTTAATATCTTGACCCTCCTCCAGGAAAATAGCTGTTTACTTGTCCGTTTTCCTATGTCGTGAAGGCTGAAGTTTCAATTCAGTGGAGCACTTACTGTTCCCAACCCTAACCCTGCGGAAAGCCATCTAATTAGACTTTAATTTGATTTTGACATGTTTTTAGGAGGTAATTTAATTATTGTTTGGTTTTATACCCATGTTATGTATCTGATGTTAGCCGCCCTGAGCCCGACTTCGGCCGGGGAGGGCGGGATATAAATAAAAGTTTATTTTTACTTATTATTATTCCTTTGTAAGAAAATATGAAATAACGTAAAACCATTTTTGCAGGCAAAAAAAAATAAAAATCAATGTGTGGGGGGGGGTGACAAGAAATTTTCCGCACCGGGTACCACCTGACCTTCCTACGCCTCTGGTGATAATGCCTCCTGGGGGTGCTGGAACAATCCTTGTGGGGAGGTGTAGTAGCTTCGGGTGCAATTGGGGGAGGCATTGAATAAAAATAAGGGGGCAGTGGAAGCATAAAGAAAGAAGAGAAGGCAATTTTGGAAAACCATTCATACATGTTTCATCTCTCTCTCTTTTTTGAAACAATTTTTAATTGATTTTAGAAATATAAAATTATAACAATACAACCGTACACATCAACAGTTAAAAGATGCTTCCGAATCTCTTGACTTCTCACCTTCCTCTCCATGGGTCCTCTTATTACACCTTTTCTACTTCATCTTTTTCAATAGTCCATGTTTTATACAACTCCATTAACTCCACAGCAATTGCTACATTACGAGTCTCATCGCAATCCTGCTAATGTTATCATCTGCTCACAGTGGTCTCCAAGATAAATTATAAATTTCCCCCATTCTTTGTTGAAATTTGGGTTCCTGAGCTTTCTGGTCAGTTTTGCCATTTTGGCATAGTCCAACAATTTTATTTGCCACTCTTCTCTAGTAAGGACTTAATCTTCTTTCCATCTCTGGACTAACAGCATACAGGCAGCCGTGGTTGCATACATAAAAAGACTTTTCTGCTTCCTTGGTATATCAGCACCTCCAATTCCTAGTGGGGGGAAAGCCTCTGGGTTGTTGTTGTTGTTTTTTAAATAAAAGTTAATTTAAACATTTTTTTCAATTCATTATATATCATTTCCCAGAATGCTTTTATTACCTTGCAAGGCCACCACATATGATCAACGGTGCCTTCGTACACGTTTCATCTGTTGTGGAATAATATTTACCGCTTAGGTCGGGCGTGTTGAGGGACGGTGACAATTTCTCCCCTGAATCCGACAGTCACGCTGGAGCCCCTTTTCGGCTTCATCCAGACCCGGGAAGTGGACTGCAGTTTGCCTGCCTAATTGGCCAATGGTAGATTTCCAGGAGGGTTCTGAGTAATTTTTTTCTGAAAAGGGGGCAGTAGGTCAAATAAGTTTGGGAAGCTCTGGTCTAGACAATACTGAGGTTGTTGGACAATGGACTGAATATGAGGCAGGTCCCTCTGTTCCTTTTAGAAGAAGCTCTTTCTTCAGAACGGTGAGAACTAGATCATTAGGGCCATGGTGTAGTGGTTAAGAGCGGTAGACCCGTAATCTGGGGAACCGGGTTCGCGTCTCCGCTCCTCCACATGTAGCTGCTGGGTGACCTTGGGCTAGTCCCACTTCTCTGAAGTCTCTCAGCCCCACTCACCTCACAGAGTGTTTGTTGTGGGGGAGGAAGGGAAAGGAGAATGTTAGTCGCTTTGAGACTCCTTCGGGTAGTGATAAAGCGGGATATCAAATCCAAACTCTTCTTCTTCTTCATTACTTTATCTTGAGAGGTAAGGTCCATGAAAGAGAACTGATTTTTCATGCAGAAGGTCCTAGGCAGCTAGACTGGTGACTAGGAGCGGCCACCGAGATCATATAACACTGGTCCTGAGAGATCTACATTGGCTCCCAGTACATTTCCGAGCAGAATTCAAAGTGTTGGTGCTGACCTTGAAAGCCCTAAATGGCCTCGGTCCTGTATACCTGAAGGAACATCTCCACCCCCACCGTTCAGCCCGGACACTGAGATCCAGCGCCGAGGGCCTTCTGGCAGTTCCCTCTCTGCGAGAAGCAAAGCTACAAGGAACCAGGCAGAGGGCCTTCTCGGTGGTGGCACCCTCCCTGTGGAACACCCTCCCATCAGATGTCAAGGAAATAAACAACTACCTGACTTTTAGAAGACATCTGAAGGCAGCCCTGATTAGGGAAGTTTTTAATGTTTGAGGTTTTATCGTGTTTTTAATATTTTGTTGGAAGCTGCCCAGATTGGTTGGGGAAACCCAGCCAGATGGGCAGGGTATAAATAATAAATTATTGTTATTGTTATTGTTGTTGTTGTTGTTGTTGTTGTTGTTGTTGTTGTTGTTATTGTTATTGTTATTGTTATTGTTATTGTTATTGTTATTGTTATCCCTCAATTTTTCCAGGGCTGGGAGAGAACCGTCATCATCACTTCTGCAGAATGGCCATGCCAGCTGGGGCTGATGGGACCAAATTTCACATGATTGTTCCTGAGCTAGAGGAGCAGGCTGCTGTCTTGGTTTGGGTACAATTGGCTGCCATCTTGAACCAAGATGGCGGACTGCCTCTTTCAAGCCTGCACTGATTATAGGCCAGTTCTACATGGTGCTGCCTGGGAACAAGAAGTGACTTTCTGTCTGCATTTGGATGCAGCTGGACCCTATTTTGAATCAAAGTTGAGGCCTGAACCTTCCATAACTTCCCTGAAACTCCGAAGAATGGCTGCCCAACACTTGATGTAGCAAGTGACAAATAAATAAAATCAATCAATCAATCAATCAATAGCTTCCTTCTGAAACAATCATACTAATAAGGGACCGCTAGAGAATTCCATGCCGTAATTGGTGGTTGGCTCAGTGAGAAGATCTTAACCACACTTGACGGAGATGATTCATCTCCCATTATCTAGTGATCATTCTTTCCCGTTCCTGGAAACGTGAAGGTATGTCTCTCTGCGTGGATGGAGACATTTGGCACATGCAAATGGGCTCATGGATCAGGTCCACTGTTTGCATTGGAAGAAAATCTTCCGCTGATGTGAATTGGATTCTCCCCTCGCCTTCGTCACAGTGCAGATGGGCAGAGGGGAATGTGGATCAGGAAAGTAGCAAGGATCATGGGTTCATTTATTTAAAGCATAGGTCCCCTCTTCCTTGCTCCACACGTCAATCCTTTTCCCAATCCTTCACAGCTCTCTCCAAGCCCCAGAGATCAGCATGGCATAGATAGATAGATGATAGATATAGATAGATAGATAGATAGATAGATAGATAGATAGATAGATAGATAGATAGATAGATAGATAGATGAGAGAGAGAGAGAGAGAGAGAGAGAGAGAGAGAGAGAGAGAGAGAGAGAGAGATGATAGATGGATAGATATAGATGATAGATGATAGATAGATAGATAGATAGATAGATAGATAGATAGATAGATAGAGATAGATAGATTAGATAGATATACCGGTAGATAGATGATAGATAGATAGATAGATAGAGATGAAAGAGAGAGAGAGAGAGAGAGAATTTAGTAGCTGCCCAGATTGGCTGGGGCAACCCAATAAAATAATAATAATAATTATTATTATTATTATTATTATTATTATTATTATTATTATTCAGGTTCTCCACCTTACTAACCAGACATCGGGACCCTCTTGCACAGGGCATGGGATTCTCTTGCAGGAGTATCCCAGAACCTGGCAATCAATTTTTGTGACAGGAAAGCTCAATGCAAATGGAAGTTTTAAGCTCTCTGCCTTGTATGCCATTAATTTGCACCATTTCAACCACACAAGGTAGAAATCGTGCAAGTTATATGCAAGTCATCACATAAAATAAAGTGCAAGTGTCTCTGCGTTGTGTCCCTGTGTCCATGGGATTGCGCTACTGCGCATGTGCCCCACGGACACAGGGATTGGAGCGCAGAAACTTCGGGCGGCAGCAGGTGCGGGGTGCTGATTGGCCGGAGGGCGCGTGGGCGTGCGAGCGGCGGCCGTTGCTGATTGGGCGTTGGGGGCCGCGAGGGGCGAGGGTGTGTCCGTGGGCGCGAGGCGGGCAGAGGCAGAGGCAGGCGGGCGCGCGCGCGGAGAGGAGGAGGAGGGGGCGCTTCGGCGGCGGCCGCGGCGGCAACAATGGGTGGGACTGCCGGGCAGCAGGCAGGCAGCCAACCGCTGGAGGAGGAGGAGAAGGAGGAGAGGCGGACGCAGCTGGCGGGGATGCTGAGCGAAGCGGAGAGCGGTGGAGGAGGAGGAGGAGGAGCAGCCGTTATCGGCCCCGGGGAGAGCCAGTAATGTTTGACCACATATGTTCTAGCGCCCGTTAATTTAACGGGCTTACAGTCCACTAGTTTGCACATAAAATGCAATTGCGCCGTATATTGGAACATGTGCATCTTGTCCACCCTGCCTTCTCCGTCCCACAACTTCCCACAACTTCAAAATAAATAAATAAAAAGAATTCTGGGCCCCTCCAGATAGTGTGTGTGTGTTTGTTTGTTTGTTTGTTTGTTTGTTTGTTTGTTTGTTTGTTATGGGGTGGGGTGGTAGGTGGGTGTATTCTGCAACATGTCATTGATGCAATAACAGTACATTAGGGGTGGATTGATCCTGGATCATTCAGACATCATTCCACTGTGTTAGTTGCTCTGTGATGCTTCCCCAATGCTACCGAAATGTTGCCATCTGGAGGGATGCTCTCACATTTTGTTGCAACACAACAAAAGCAGGACAAATAAAAATAAACCGGGACATTTGTGGTATGAAAACAAAAATGATTTCAGCAGGAAGTTATGGGACATATGCTGATTGCAAACCAAGCCGTATATCTTCTCCAAAACTTTTTCAGGAACAAACAATATTGAAAGTGGAACCAATAATTAACCTGATTCCCACTGAAAGCACAACTTATCACAAATGCGCAATAAAAGGGATGTCTAGGGGGCCTCGTTTTTCATTTGTTCTCCAAGATCACTCGCATGTTTTCAAAGTTTTCTAGTGTGGGAGTCTGGCAGCCCTAAAGCAATCCATTTGCTGCCGCCTTAGTCTGACATTGTTGATGCAATACAGTTCATGGTGCAAAATCAGGCATCTGATTAAGTTATTGCAACAAGTAATTTAAATTTTTGCGGCTTTCTTTTTTTAAAAAAATGACTTCGCAGTGTTTGCTTTTAATGTTTCTTCTGGCACTGCTTCTGTGAGCAAGCCATGGCTTGCAATTCTCACACTGCTGATTTCCCCGTGTTATGAAAACTCTCCTCATTCCAAATGATCTTTTTATCATGGCTGGCCATGCTCAGTGCAGAAAAGCTTGATCAGCAAAGCTTTCGCATTGTCTGTCTCCATCCTTCCTGCAAATTCTGCTCACACATCCCGGTTGAGGCACGGAGATGCAATCTTCTCCGTGCCCTTAAACCTCTGATAGAATTGCACAATTCTAAGCAAAATGAAAATATTGACAGAGTGCTCCTGGGCATACACAGAGTTTACATCTTCAACTGGGTTTCCTGGACTTCATTTTATTTTATTTTTTAAGCATTCCAAAATGCAGTCTCATAACCCTACAATTTCACAAGCTTTGTTTAGAGTTCTCTCTCTTGATTTGGTATTCAGTTCCCTCTGCTGGTCATAGCTGAGAAATGCTTTTATCTCACCGGTCATATGGATATTGATGCTGTAATATGGTGAACCAGAGCAGCGCACGGAAACGCCGTTTACCTTCCCGCCGGAGCGGTACCTATTGATCTACTTGCACTTTGATGTGCTTTCGAACTGTTAGGTTGGCAGGAGCAGGGACCGAGCAACAGGAGCTCACCCCATCGCGGGGATTCGAACCGCCGACCTTCTGATCGGCAAGCCCTAGGCTCTGTGGTTTAACCCACAGCGCCACCTGCATCCTGGCCAAATACTGTATGTGCTGCCAGTGCGAATCCAGGCGTTTGGCCTCAGGAGACTGGCTGCCCAATGCATTGTGGGAGATAATTCCCTAGGGACGGAAATAACCTCACCAACAGCGCTGACAGCTTTGCAGTCTCCACCTCCCCGGAGAATTCCATAGGCACCCTGGCAAGAAAGTTCGGTGAGTGGAAAGTCACACAAGGATGCCTGGGTGAGGAATACTGCGAGAAACATTCCCCGGGAGGTTATTCATGTTGCTTTGCCACCTTCTCACCACAAAGTATTGCTTCAGCGCCCTGGCATGATATACGCAGCAGTAACAGCAGCACTGTGCAGCTGTTGATTGTTATCGGCAGGCTGGGAAGAGATTAAAATATTTGGATATCTGGGTAGAGAGGGACTGAATAGTCTGTGCCTATTTCACCCCTTATAAGTTTATTTTTAATAAAACACAACAAAGTATTACAGCATATTTTTTAAAAATTGTATATCTGGAACTGAACGTAGAGGAAGGTAGTGTTGTGTAGTGGTTAGAGTGTAGTGCTAGGACCCAGCTGGGGCTGATGGGTGTTGCATTGTACCAAACTGGAGGGTCACCAGATGTTCCTCACCACTTGAGGGAATGAAAAGGAGCACACAAGAGAAACAATGGTTCTGGTCTCCAGAACCGACCGGGGAGGGATGAGGGACACTATAGAAGTGTTCTGGCTTCTCTTTGGATTTATGGACAAGAACCACGGACACGGCAAAGGACTAAGAGATATTTTTAAGATAACATATTATTGAGAATAAGGATAAGTTAAAGAATTAATATCAAGGCTATGTACCCAGGGAGTAAGGGGAGGTGGAAGGGAAAAAGGTATTTAAAACATAAGTATGCTGAGGAGGATGTAAGAGATGGTAAAAATTTAATTATTTGGAGATGAAGTAAATTAAGATGAAGAAGAAACCTGTTTAAATTTGATTGTATAAAACATGGAAACAATGGGGTGGATGTGAGGGAGTCATATGAAAATGTAAGTATAATGAATGTGACCTGGCCTGGAAAAGGGCCAGGCTTAAAATTGTAAAACTAATAAAAATCTTTTTTTTTTTTTTTTTTTTTAAAAAAAGGAGCATAGTCAGTCACAGAAGACCCATTACCTTCTCCGAGGTTACTCGAAGTTACTCTTCCAACAAAGTAACACAACCCAGACTTTGTTGGAGGATAGTAAGCCCACAACTTATGGAAAATTTAACTTGCGTGCATTCAACTTCCTGCTCTCAGCAAAAAAAAAAAAAAAAGGCAGGCATCTGGGGGGGGGGGGGAGACTTCAAGAATCACACCCACCCATAGGAGCCAACTTCTAGGGGTCAAGGTCCCTTCGATCCCCCCAATAAAATATTTGAGGGGCACTTAGTGGGTGGCACTGTGGTCTAAACCACTGAGCCTAGGGCTTGCCAGTCAGAAGGTCGGCGGTTCGAATCCCCGCGACGGGGTGAGCTCCCGTTGCTCGGTCCCTGCTCCTGCCAACCAGGCAGTTCGAAAGCACGTCAAAGTGCAAGTAGATAAATACCGGTAGGTACCGCTCCGGCGGGAAGGTAAATGGCGTTTCCATGCGCTGCTCTGGTTCGCCAGAAGCAGCTTTGTCATGCTGGCCACATGACCCGGAAGCTGTACGCCGGCTCCCTTGGCCAGTAAAGCGAGATGAGCGCTGCAACACCAGAGTCGTCCGCGACTGGACCTAATGGTCAGGGGTCCCTTTACCTTTACCTTAGTATGGTATGTGAAGCTGGACTGGGACCATAATAAATTTCATTTCAAAATATCTGAGGTGGGGCAGGGGCCCCAAAGTTGAAGTGCATTGCCATTCAGATGTGTGTGTGTGTGTGTGTGTGTGTGTGATGTGATCAATTGGGAGGAGTGGGGCTTATCTGCCCTCCACCCCCCCCCCAATATTTTATTCAAGTTGGCACCCACACACACCCATTGCACCCAATGTTATTTTGACTATACGCGATTTTGGCTTTAGGCACGATCCCTTCGACATAACCACTGCATGAGTTGTGAGCGTCCCTTACTTCTTCACACAGAGCATAATTGGACTGTGGAACTCCCTCCCCCAGGAGGCAATGACGGCCACCAACTTGGATGGCTTTAAAAGAGGATGGGACCAATTCACAGAGGGCAAAACTGTCACTGGCTACCAGCTGACCACCACTATTTTCTGCCTCCACCTTTGGAGCCCGTAATGTTTCTGAAGACCAGGTGCTGCAAGGGAAAGTGCTCTTGGGGTCAGATCCTGCTTGCCGGTTTCCCACAGGCATCTGGTTGGCCACTGTGAGAACAGGAGGCTGGACTAGATGAGCCACTGATCCAGCAGGCTCTTATAATCACCATCATCACCATCTATTACTTATCCCTTATTCCTCTTCTTATAGCCAACTCTACCTCTCTTTCAAATCAGAACCAGTGAAGGCGCTGAAGGTCCTGTGTGAGTGCCTGGAGGCGGTTGGAGGATGGATGGCGGCTAACAGATTGAGGTGGAATCCTGACAATACAGAAGTACTGTTTTGGGGGGACAGGGGGCGGGCAGGTGTGGGGGACTCCCTGGTCTTGAATGGGGTAATTGTGCCCCTGAAGGACCAGGTGTGCAGCCTGGGAGTCATTTTGGACTCACAGCTGTCCATGGAAGCGCAGGTTAATTCTGTGTCCAGGGCAGCTGTCTACCAGCTCCATCTGGTACGCAGGCTGAGACCCTCCCTGCCCGCAGACTGTCTCACAAGAGTGGTGCATGCTCTAGTTATCTCCCGCTTGGACTACTGCAATGCGCTCTACGTGGGGCTACCTTTGAAGGTGACCCGGAAACTACAACTAATCCAGAATGCAGCAGCCAGACTGGTGCCTGGGCGCGGCCGCTGGAACCACATAACACTGGTCTTAAAAGACCTACATTGGCTCCCAGTACGTTTCTGAGCACAATTCAAAGTGTTGGTGCTGACCTTGAAAGCCCTAAACGGCCTCGGTCCAGTATACCTGAAGGAGTGTCTCCACCCCCATCATTCTGCCCAGACACTGAGGTCCAGCTCTGAGGGCCTTCTGGCGGTTATCTCCCTGCGAGAAGCCTAGTTACAGGGAACCAGGCAGAGGGCCTTCTTGGTAGTGGCACCCGCCCTATGGAACGCCCTCCCATCAGATGTCAAAGAAATAAACAATTATCAGACTTTTAGAAGACAACTGAAGGCAGCCCTGTTTAGGGAATATTTTAATATTTGATGAATCATTGTATTTTAATGTTCTGCTGGAAGCCACCCAGAGTGGCTGGGGAAACCCCGCCAGATGGGCGGGGTATTATTATTATTATTATTATTATTATTATTATTATTATTATTATTATTATTTTCTTACGTTTACCAACCTCACTTCCTTTTAAACAAGTAAATAATCTTCTGAAGGCAGAGAAGGGTTGATCCGTTTTGTTTTTCGCACTGTACATCCGAGTTCAGAAAAGATCTCTTGGCGCCAAGTTATGTGATCAGGATCTACACATCTTCCTTACGGAGTAATTGCACCCTGGCAGGCACAGATTGCATTAGGGGAACTGGGGAATTAAAATAGAACTCTGCTTAGGTACACAGGGTCATGAGACACATCTAAGCCAAGAGCCTCACCTAGGTATGCCTTCCCTACCATTAGTCAGGAATTTAAAAGCCATTATTAGATGCAGGTCTATCTCCACAACATTGTCAGGAGGCTATTTTCGGTTCCCCGTCCAGATGCTGATTCACAGCGGATGTTTAAATGGACCAATGGATCTGCCCTGCTCTGTAATTTAAATTGTTTCTGGGTTTAATGAGCACCTGCGACCGGCCAATAGGGCTCACACCTTACGAGGAGGGAACGTCCTGGTCCCTGGTCAACAAAGGGCTGCGATGATGTAAGAAGACTTGGCCCATCGCTGTCATTTCAAAGGGAACCATGCAAGTGCTGCTAACAAGGATGTCTCAGGAGAGAACTTGGGGGGGGGGGAATGCTTTTTATTATCTTCTCAAGTTGAGCGACAAGCATGGCCCATCAAAAAAAGTATCAAAAGGGAAAAGGAAATTCCAAAAACTAGACTGCAACCAACTGATCAAAATCAGAACCTAGGATGCCAAGAAATTTCTATGTGCAGACGCCACATATTTCCCCCACCACCACCAAATAAATGAAGATATACAGTATTTAAATGAGTAAGAAGAGATAACGAACATTTAACAGATCTACATAAGTACGCCCTGGAGACTTTCCTCTTGCAGTAGAAAATATTTGTATAAGCAATAAAGCGCCACCAGCCTCTGGCAAATGTGGCTCCACATTTATTTCCCTTGTTCTTTGCATCTGTCTGTCTCGGGAGACAATAGAGGAGTGAACCTTTGTGGGGTGAAGTCAAACTGTTGGAGAGTTGCCTTGCCTGCTTTGGCTGTAGACTGATATAAGAGAGACATGTTTTGTTGCAGCTGGGGCAGAATGAGGCACCCGGTTGCGCTGCTGCAGATGCACGATGATATTTCTTCTCTCTGCGCTCCTCCTGGTGGTCATTTCTCTACTGGTCACTGCTGTGGACGCACAACCACGCTGTCTTCCTCCAGGCACTGCGGCCGTCAGCTAGGGATTCCCACACGGCAGGGCTGGTGTTGCCGGCCTTCATGTCATGAATGCAGACATCTTTGTGACACAGAGTTGGTCTCCCAAGGGACCTGATGGCTGAAGCCAACTCCTCGTAGAACATATCCTTAGGGATCCTGCCCTCTTCCATGCTGTGGATATGGCCAGCAAAAAAGAAGGGGAATAACACCATGAAAGATCCCTGAAACGTGTATTCAAAAAATGTATTGAGTTACTCTCAAAAAAATACTTAGGGTTGCTCTTAAACAGAAATGCTCAGGCACGTTGTAAACTGACTCAAAGGATTATAAATATTGAAAAGAACCCTCCAAATGATGAAAAATATTACAATTCAACCTAAGTTGCTTTCAAAAAACGCTTGGAGTAGCTCTTGAACACGTTGTAAACTGACTAAAGGATATAAATAATGGCAAGAACCCTCCAACTAAACCCCAAATAATGAAAAATACTGGCCAGGCCAGCGTAGACGTCACTCAGACAGGAGTGTGAACATGCTGGGAAAGTGGGCATGGGAGAGCACAACTTTGTTTATGATTGATTGATTGATCGATCGATTGATCGATCAATTGAATTTATATACTGCCCTATACCTGGAGGTCTCAGGGCGGTTCACAGAATAAAACCAAAAAGCACATAATCAAAATAAAAACAACAACCCAATACAAAATGCAAACACTTTTGTTCACCAAGAGAGTGACAGAACTTCCATGTTCGATGGCAGTCTACCTCTAAAAGTGTGTGACATGGGACCCGAAGGTTTTGTGCTTTTGCTGGCCATTGTTGGGAGAAAAGGATACTGGACTAGATGAGTCTTTAGTCTGATCCTGAAAGGTTGCTCTCTCATTTTCTTATGACACTGTTTCTACCATATATATATTTTTAAGGAGCTATTCTTTTAATTTAAAAAAACCCATCTTTTATTTATTTTTTATTTCCAGATCATCCGGCTTGTCCTGCCCTGTGATCTAAATTTCCACCTGCCTCTCCGGATTTACCGATATCATTTCCCCTGCCAGCAAACGGATTTGATTTACTGCTGTTTTTCCTCCAACAGCACCTGGCTAAACAAGACTTGCAAAATAGAAGTCAGGGTGCTCCAGCAATGCTCGAACTACCAAATATGTGATATTTCCTTCTGTTTTGTTTTAAATTCATATCCTGCTATAACCAATAGGGGGGGTTGGGCCATTTGAGTGAATGGGGTGGCGCAGGTGGCGCTGTGGTCTAAACCACTGAGCCTCTTGGGCTTGCCAATCGGAAGGTCTGCGGTTCGAATCCCCGGAGTGAGCTCCCATTGCTCGGTCCCAGCTCCTGCCAACCTAGCAGTTTGAAAGCACGCCAGTGTAAGTAGATAAATAGGTACAGCTCTGGCGGGATGGTAAACGGCGTTTCCGTGCGCCCTGGTTTCCGTCACAGTATTCTGTTGCACCAGAAGAGGTTTAGTCCTGCTGGCCACATGACCCGGAAAGCTGTCTGTGGACAAACGCCGGCTCCCTCAGCCTGAAAAATGAGCGCTGCAACCCAGAAGTTATATAGGGAATGGAACATCTTTAAAGAATACTTAAAAATATATTATCCAAATAACAATCTCTTAGCGGAATTAAGTTGACTCTTGCAAAAGAAAAAGGGACATACAATAAGTATAAAATAATAATGTAAAAAGACTGAATGTAGTAACTGAAGAATGTGTGTTAAATTTAAGGGGGGGATATATGCCTTGCATATATCGTCATGTCAGCCAGTCAGTAGAAATGGCATATGGTTCATCGGGGGGGGGGGGACGGAAAAGCAAGGCAGCTTTTGAGATGATGTGAGTGAGCCTTGGTTCATTAACCATTTGCTGCAGTGTCCGTTTTCTGGCCACTGTCCCCAGGGCTTTCCTCACCCGAGCAGAGAGGGGCCTCTAGTGTCTGAACACGGATCTGCAGGCGGACCGAGAAATCTACTTTCACACCATGAAATCACTTTAAACCACTGTGATATCACTTTAAACAGCAATGGCTTCCCCCAAAGAATTCTGGGAGCTGTAGTTTGTTGAGGGTTCTGAGCGTAGTTAGGAGAACCCCTTATTCTTCGCCCAAAGCTACAAATCAAAGAGTGGTTTAACAGTCATTTCTGTCTTTGCAGGGAACTCTGGGAATTATAGCACTGTGAGGAGGAAAGGGGGGTCTCTTAATTGGGGGGGGGGTCTCCTAATACAGTTTCCCAGGATTCTCTGGGAGAAGCCATGACTTTTTAAAGTGATGAAATACTCTTCTTCTTTGCCAATCCCTCGTAGCCGAGTAAGATTGTGTTCCATCAACACGGTGGTATCTGAAGAAGTGTGCATGCACACGAAAGCTCATACCAAGAACAAACTTAGTTGGTCTCTAAGGTGCTACTGGAAGGAAATTTTTAATTTTGTTTCGACTAGAGCAGACCAACACGGCTACCTACCTGTAAACGGTTTTAACAGTGAGTCCATAAGTGACTGTGGAGGCCAATTCTGGATCCACACGTCCTTCCACAGTGGGGACATTGGTTTCCAGATGAGAGTTGATCACGGTGAGGTTTTGCCAAGCATGCCTTCCTCTTAGCACGTTTCTCCCTTGCGCCCTGAGTTCGAGTGTCTTCAAAGCCCACGACACCTTTGGTCAAGGCTGTTCTCCAACTGGAGCGCTCGCAGGCCAGTGTTTCCCAGTTGTCAGTGTTTATCAGGGGCATAGCAATGGGGGGCAGGGGGCGGGCCGCCCCGGGTTCCACCCCAGAGGGGGGTGACACATTTAAAAAAAAAAATTTTTTTTTTTAATTTAAAAAAAATTTTTTTTTTTTAATTTTAACTTCATTGAAAAAAAAGATAATAGACACACACACAACCCCCACACTTCACAAAGTGGCACCATCAGAGGGGGGGTGACACTTTTTATTTATTTTTATTTTTATTTTTTTACATTTTAATTTTTTTAATATTTTTTTATTTTAACTTTATTGAAAAAAAGAGATAATAGACACACACACATAAAACCCCCCACGCCTCGCAAAGTGGCACCATCAGAGGGGGGTGACACTTTTTTATTTTTTTTTAAAAAAAAATTAATTAAAGTGGTGGGGGGGGTGACAAAAAAAATTCCGCCCCGGGTACCACCTGGGCTTGCTACGCCTCTGGTGTTTATACTACATTTTTTCAGATTTGCCTTGAGAGAGTCTTTAAACCTCTTTTGTTGACCACCAGCATTACGCTTTCCATTTTTAAGGTTGGAATGAGATACCGCTTTAAATGAATATCACAATTGGACCCGCTGTGTCTGCCAGCTGACTCTAATACTTTTGACGTCATACTATGTCAGGCTTGGGGAAACTTATTCAGCTTCCCAGGGGTCATGGGTCAGTGATGGGTGGGGCCAAAGGAAAAAGTTGGGTGGGGCCACAGGTGCGATTCTTGCCTTTATACAGTCTGCAAAATCCCAGGGACCCAAATTCATAGGGTAGTCTAGACCCACTGAAATCAGTGGACCCAGGTTAGCAATGTGGATTCATTTTAGTGGGTCTGAGAGACAGGCCTTAGGATTTTAGACACACAGAGACCCCTCTCCCTCCTTCCATCCAGGGAAGCAAGCAGGTATCATCACAACTCAGCGACATATTCCGTGGAGCGTAACATAGGAAGCGGCTTTCTACTGAATCAGACTATTTGTCCATCTACCCCAGTACTGTCGACACTGGCTGGCAGCAGCTCTCCAGGGTTTCAGAGAGGGAGCCTTTCGCAGCCCTGCCTGGAGATGCCAAGGATCAAACAGAGTTACCTCAGCACACAAAGCACTTGGAGATTTTCTAGAGGACCACGTCTGGTGGTTCCCCAAGCCGTTTAACTGTGCGCATCTCCTTTCAGGGAAGGGTATCAATATAGATCAAAACAGCTCCCCGTGTTTTATTTATTGACTGTGAACATTGGTATCTTGCTTTTCAGCCAAAAAGGCTCCAGGAGCGATTTGCGGGCAATCAATTAAAACAAGTCAGCCCCTGCCTGCAAGCTTACAATCTTAAAACAAAAACAAAAAACCACAGCACACAAGGGGAAAGGCACAGGGAGGGAAGAGGAAAAAAGCAAACTCAAGCACCAATTTTTAAACATTATTTTGTGGCTTTTCTTGGGGCATGGCAATGAGGCCATCATGATGAGCTCCTGGGTTTTTTAAAAGATTTGCCATGCTGCCACAGACTTGTTGGGTGAGGAGCAGGGAAGACATTCTTATCCAGGTTGTTAGTTGCTGTTTGCAGCTAATGACCAAGCTGGCATCTAAACTTGACCGGGAAGTTCTGTTTTTGGAGCACCTTCAGTGACTAGGCCAAGTGTAGGAGCCTTCACATCTCTGTGGAACGTTTAAAGAAAACTTTGAAATGCCTAAAGACGCCATTATGCTTAAACAAAGGTGACTAAAGAGCTGTGATTTAATGGCCCCTCCCATGCAGAATTCACCGCCACAAGATTTGTTGATGGCCACTGTTATTAGAGCGGTGATTTAATTGCATTTATATTCAAGATGATGCCGTTGTGATCTCTCTCACCGGGCAACATCCAACTACGTCCTAATTGGAGTGGGCTAGGACCTGGCAATTGGGATGCGGGTGGCGCTGTGGGTTAAACCACAAAGCCTAGGGCTTGCCAACCAGAAGGTTCGAATCCCCGCGACAGGGTGAGCTCCCGTTGCTCGCTCCCTGCTCCTGCCAACCTAGCAGTTCGAAAGAACGTCAAAGTGCAAGTAGATAAATAGGTACCACTCCAGAAGCGGCTTAGTCATGCTGGCCACATGACCTGGAAGCTGTACGCCGGCTCCCTCAGCCAGTAAAGCGAGATGAGCGCCGCAACCCCAGAGTCGTCCACGACTGAACATAACGGTCAGGGGCACCTTTACCTTTACCTAGGACCTGGCAGACTAGGGTTCAAGTCCCCCCCCCCATTCAGCTATGTAGATCTCGCTAACCTTCCTCGCAGGGTTGTTGTTGAGAAGATATCAACCGAATAAGAGCCTGCTGGGTCAGGACAATGGCTCACCTAGTCCAGCATCCTCTTCTCGCAGTGGTCAACCAGAAGCCTCGGGGGGGGGGAGCCCAGAAGCAGGACCTGGGAGCAACAGCAACACTCCCCATTTGTGATTTCCAGGAACTGGAATTCTGGACCATCCTGCTTCTGGCAGGGGAAAGAGAACACAGCCAGCAGGTTTACATATGCTCCGACATTTCTCCAGTGACGTCCTGTTCAACAACAACAACAACAACAACAACAACAACAACAATTTTATTATTTATACCCCGCCCATCTGACTGGGCTGCCCCAGCTTCCAACATAGTCAGAAACATGATAAAACATTAATCATTAAAAAACTTCCCTATGCAGGGCTGCCTTCAGATGTATAGTTTCTTATCTGGGGGGGGGGGGTCACATAGCTCCAAATAGGGACGCAGGTGGTGCTGTGGTCTAACCCACAGAGCCTAGGGCTTGCCGATCAGAAGGTCGGAGGTTTGAATCCCAGCGACGGGGTGAGCTCCCGTTGCTCGGTCCCTGCTCCTGCCATCCTAGCAGTTCAAAAGCATGTAGATAAATAGGTACCACTACGGCAGGAAGGTAAACAGCATTTCTGTGTGCTCTGGTTTCCGTCATGGTGTCTCGTTGCACCAGAAGTGGTTTAGTCCTGCTGGCCACATGACTTGGAAAGCTGTCTGTAGACAAACTCCGGCTCCCTCAGCCTGAGAGCAAGTTGAGTGTCGCAACCCCATAGTCACCTTTGACTGGACTTAACCGTCCAGGAATCCTTTTCCTTACCTTTTACCTATAACTCCAAATGCTCCAACATTTCTCCAATGAAAATAGGGATGTCCTAAGGAAAAGTGGGATGTTCCGGGATCAAATCAGAAACTGGGACGGCTTCTGTAAATCTGGGACTGTCCCTGGAAAATAGGGACACAGGGAGGGTCTGGGTTGGGTAGCCACTGATAGCCTTATGCTCTGTGCCACCAGCCAGGAAACACTAATAAAAGGGAGATGGGGAGTTCCAGGCATTTCTCCCTGAGCTCCTCAGAGGAAAGGGGGGGAATGCAAAAATAAGGATTAAAAAAAAAAAAAGGATTAAAAAAAAAGTCCTATATATTTTTACAAAGACATCTGGGTGCTTTTTATTCCGAGAACTAGGCAAAAACCCACCCGCCCCCCTACTTCTCCCATTACCAAATATGGGAAAGAATGCAAGGAAAAGTGAATTTTTTTACTATCTCACATCATTCTTCTAATCACGTCTCTCAATATCCTTCGAATCCACCAGTCCATTTCTCTTCCTTTGAATTCAATGGTTCTGAGCAATCAACTATCCTTCCCTGTCATAACCTGAATCAGCCACTGGGTGTCGCTGCTTTAAAGCAAAACTGGAGGCGAAATCACTCTTAAGAACATAAGAATAGCCGGCTGGATCAGGCCAATGGCCCATTTAGTCCAGCATCTTCTATGGAGCCCGTAAGCAGGACCTACACTAGGGGCCAAAATTGCGGGAACCTTTCAGGGAAAGTGTATGTCTGAGGTTTGATGGCTCATAACACCACTTTCCTTTGGCGTAATAACATAAATTTATACATCAACGGAAAGATAATTTAATGAAGAATGTAATGCAACAATGTTTGTCTGATTATCTTTATTCTATCAAACGTTATAGCCAAATAACCAGAAAAAGGGAAGCACAACTTGCTTAGGTTGATATGCAGTAGCTTTCCTTCATTTGAATGTAGCCAATGAGCAGGACCATCTTACCCATTAGGGTTAGTGGCGCCCGCCCATCAGGGGCGCCCAGCAGCGGGAGTCCAGGACCGACCGGGAACAGCTGCAAGGGCATGCTGGGGGGCGGCGGCAGTGGCTCTTCCTACAGCCAGCCACGCTCTCTTGCTTCTTGCCTGGGAGAGGAGGTGGAGGCGGAGGCGCGTAAAGCTATGCAGTGCCCGTCTCCCTCCTGCCTGCACCACAGCACTAGCAGGACTGCTCATGCGTGCATGACATCACATATGTGACACCCACCCAGCTGAGCCAAGCCAACTCAGCCCTCTGCCCCCCACCCAACCACTGCCAGCCACCTTACCTTTGTGAAAGGGACATGCAAAGCAAAGACGCTTCGCCCTGCCTCGTCCCTGGCAGATGCCGTCTGTAATCGATAAAGTTGGGTCTTTATTTCATTCCACCGCTGCCCCGTCTCTTGTACGATTGCGTGTGCTTCCACCCTGCCACCGACTCCACTGCTCCTGGGCCTGCAGTCAGTCGGAGTCTCCTCCCAGCAACTCTCAGCGTCCTCAACAAACTGCACTTTCCGGGATCCTTTAAATAAAATTGTGCCTGGAGAAATTGAATAGAGAAAAGCTCTTCTCCCTCTCTCGCGACACCAGAACTCGTTGATCTCCAGTGAAGCTGTGTGTTCGAAGATTCAGGGCAGATACAAGATATGCAGCGCGCAGTTAAACTATGGTAGGGTTGCCATAGCTCATAAAGTGAAATTGCAGAGGAGAGGGCAAAGTTGCTGAGCAGTTTCTTTTTGCAAAATCTCCCAAAGAAATGAAGGTTTTGAGCTATTTTTAAGGAAATTCGCCCCCAAAAACCCCGGGTTTTCTTGGACATTTTTACAGATCTTTTGAAAACTCCGCCCAGGCGCTATTTCCAACAGACGAATCCCAGATACTCCCAGCTATATGGCAGCCCTAAACTATGGAACTATTGGACAAATTCACGGAGAAGGAAGCTATTGATAGCTACTCTCCACCATCTGCCTCCACAAGCTAGAGGCAGCCGTGCTTCTGAATACTAGTTGCTGGAAACCACAGGTGTGGAGAGTTGATCTGGTGCTCAGGTCCTGTGTCAGGAACTGGCTGGACAATGAGGAGTGGTGAGAGGATCCAGCTGGAGAACCCTCAAGGGAAGCCCCGGGAGAGGAAGGCTCCGAGACAGGGAAGTGGTGGCGGGACACAGAAGACAGGTGGGAGGATGAACCGGGCAGAATGGTTGGATGTTGGGCAAGCAACTGGCTTGAGTGGGAGAGAGGAAGAAGAGGCAGAAAGCGCTGCAGATGGAGGACAGGCAGCTGAGGAGGAGGTGGGGGCTGAGGCTTCAACTGATTCACAGGATCCTGCCAATCCTACTGTATTCAGCCAAATATATTACTTCTTGTGGGATGTGGGTCTGGTCAATGAGCCAGCAGAGCCACTAGAGGGCCGTGAAAATTTGTGTCCCGGGCTTTTTAGACTACTCTACGGGTGGCGCTGTGGGTTAAACCACAGAGCTTAGGGCTTGCCGATCAGAAGGTCGGTGGTTCGAATCCCCGTGACGGAGTGAGCTCCCGTTGCTCAGTCCCTGCTCCTGCCAACCTAGCAGTTCGAAAGCACGTCAAAGTGCAAGTAGATAAATAGGAACCGCTCTGGCGGGAAGGTAAGCGGCGTTTCCGTGCGCTGCTCTGGTTCTCCAGAAGCGGCTTAGTCATGCTGGCCACATGACCCAGAAGCTGTACATCGGCTCCCTTGGCCAAAAATGCGAGATGAGCACCGCAACCCCAGAGTCGTCCACGACTGGACCTAATGGTCAGGGGTCCCTTTACCTTTACCTTTACCCATGTATAATATGAAACCAAAGGGGCGCATTGTTTGCAGGATGTGAAATATATTGCCATTATTTTCAGCTCTCCTACCCCACTTATGTAGTGCTTTAAATATGTCTTCTTCTTCTTCTTCTTCTTCTTCCTTGGCAATCCCTTGTAGCTGAGTAAGATTGTCTTCCATAAACACGGTTTTAACAGTGAGTCCGGAAGTGACTGTGGAGGCCAATTCTGGATCCACACGTCCTTCCACAGTGGGGACATTGGTTTCCAGATGAGAGTTGATCACGGTGAGGTTTTGCCAAGCATGCCTTCCTCTTAGCACCTTTCTCCCTTGTGTCCTGAGTTCGAGTGTCTTCAAAGCCCATGGCACCTTTGGTCAAGGCTGTTCTCCAACTGGAGCGCTCGCAGGCCAGTGTTTCCCAGTTGTTGGTGTTTATACTACATTTTTTAAGATTTGCCCTTAGACAGTCTTTAAACCTCTTTTGTTGACCACCAGCATTATGCTTCCCATTTTTAAGTTCAAAATAGAGTAGTTGCTTTGGAAGACAATCATCAGGCATCCACACAACATGACAGCCCAACGATGATGTTGAAGAAGCATTGCTTTGACACTGGTGATCTTTGCTTCTTCCAGTACGCTGATATTAGTTTGTCTGTCTTCCCAAGTGATGTGTAACAATTTTCAGAGGCACCGTTGAGGGAATCTTTCGAGGAGTTGGAGATGGCGTTTGTAAGTGGTCCGTGTTTCACAAGCATACAGTAAGGTTGGTAGTACAATAGCATTGTAAACAAGAGTTTTGGTTTCCTAGCCCACTGATGTAGTGCTTTAAATGTGTAGTGCAGAGGAGACCAGAGTGGAACGCAGCTCCAAACAAACACAAGGGGCGATAAAAGACCGTGCCGGAAATCCACTCACCCCCATGGATTTTCTTTCTCTGCCGTTAAAGTCATAATTGCAGGGCCAGCGACAACGAGGGACCTCTGCTTGACTCGCCTTGCCCTTGCGCAACAGGTTTTTTGCCAAACGGGATTCGAGAGGACCGTGTCCCGCTAAAGGCTACAAAAGGTCAGAAATAGAGCTTGTGTGTAAAATTAAAAATATATAGATCTGTCATTCCTGGGCGGGTGCGGAGGCAGGTGGGCCGGCCTGCATCAGAAGCTGCGCAGCAAAGCCAACACAGGTGAGTGTGAGCTCCTCCGGGGACTTGCCGAGTGAAGGAGGCACCTGTGGACTTTGCCAGGGTCTGAATCAGAGGCCTGCTCAGAGAGAGGGAGCCTCCCGCTGCAAGGCGGTGATTAAGCGGCTCCTATATAATGATCTCCGGCTGCCAACTTGCTCACCAACAGAGCCCTGGAGTCTAACGTGCTGCTGCTTGTGTGAAGGACAGGTGAGTTCAGCAAATGCAAGGGATTGGAATGGTTGTAAGCAACAGGGAGCCGGCAAGAGCATCCCCTCTCCGAAAATTGAATTGATTCATTGATTGATTGACCCATTAGGAATCAGTCAGCCAGTGCTGAGCGCCGCACCATGTCTGGCTGTATCTGAGGCTAAGCGTGCTTCTCTGTACTATTCTAGAATCATAGAATATAGAGGTGGAAAAGATCTCCAGGGTTCATCTTTGCAATGCAGGAATCACGACTCAAGAATCCCTGACAGATGAGCCTCCAGCCTCTGTTGAGGTCGGTCCGCCACCTTCCAAGGGAGTTGGTTCAACCTTCAAACAGCTCCTACCCTTGGAAGGTTCTTCCTAATGTTTAGTCAGAACCTCCTTTCTTGTAATTTGAATCCATGGGTTCGGGTGTCCTCCCCTCTGAAAGAGCCAGTGTGGTGTAGCGGTTAAGAGCGGTAGACTCGTAATCTGGTGAACCGGGTTCGCGTCTCCGCTCTTCCACATGCAGCTGCTGGGTGACCTTGGACTAGTCACACTTCTCTGAAGTCTCTCAGCCCCACTCACCTCACAGAGTGTTTGTTGTGGGGGAGGAAGGGAAAGGAGAAGGTGAGCCGCTTGGAGACTCCTTAGGGTAGTGATAAAACGGGATACCAAATCCAAACTCTTCTTCATAAAACAAGCTTGCTCCATCTGCCTTGTGACAGCCTTTCGGATATTTGAAGATTATTATTTATTCATTAGTGGGGCGCGGGTGGCACTACAGAGCCTCGGGCTTGCTGATCAGAAGGTCGGCGATTCAAATCCCTGTGACGGGGTGAGCTCCCGTTGCTCGGTCCCTGCTCCTGCCAACCTAGCAGTTTGAAAGCACGTCAAAGTGCAAGTAGATAAATAAGTACCGCTCCGGTGGGAAGGTAAACGGTGTTTCCGTGCACTGCTCTGGTTCGCCAGAAGCAGCTTAGCCATGCTGGCCACATGACCCGGAAGCTGTGCACCGGCTCCCTCGGCCAATAAAGCAAGATGAGCACCGCAACCCCAGAGTCATCCGCGACTGGACCTAATGGTCAGGGGTCCTTTTACCCCTTTACCCCTTTACCTTCTATTTATTCATTTATTTTTGACAATTTACTGCTCAATTAAAGTCAGCTTTAAGACCACGTTCCTACCACACATTTAAAGCACTGTGGTGCTGCTTTAAACCGTCACATCATCTCCAAAAGAATTATGGGAACTGTAGTTTGTTAAGGGTGCTGTGAGTTGTTAGGAGATCACCCCGTTCCCCTCAGAGACCTGCCTGGAAAGTGTGGAGGAAATTGTGGCTAAGCCCTAACTTTGACTTCCCTGACGACTTCAGTGATCAGGATGTCCTTAAAGCACCCTGGACCCAAATTGTTATGGGCCTTGCAGATGAATACAAGAAACCTGAACCTGGCCTGGTACCCTATCGGCAGCCAGTGCAAACCTTTGAGCAGCGCAGTTGTGAACATCTATGCTCTATCATTTTAGGATCCCCCTTGAACTTGCCAAGAGATGTCTCAGCTCCTCGGGAACATCCACAGCATCATCGGTGCTTTCAACAAGTACGCAAAAGACGATGGGGAATGTGCAACGCTCAGCAAGGGCGAGCTGAAGAGCCTCATCCAGAAGGAGTTTGCCGAGGTGATCGTGGTGAGTGTCTACGTTGGTCTTCTTGGCCAATGGGGTGGGGTGGGAGGATCGGGGGGGGCAGAGGAAGAGAGACCAAGTGTGGAAGACTTGCATGCTATGGGTGGATTTAAGATATTGGGGAGGTCAAGTGAATGGGCTTCAAGTTAAGGAGGACCAGGGAGTGAAGGAGGCCTCGTAGACCAGGAGATAGGGAACAATGCTGGCTGAGGCTAATGAGGCTTTGAGGAAGGGTGGTGGCTCAGTGGCAGAGCCTCTGCTTTGCAAGCAAAAGGTCCCAGGATCAGTCCCCCAATGGCATCTCTAGGTAGGGCTGGGAAGTATCCACCACAGGTCAAAGTTGTGGACAATGCTGCTGTCAGTCAATGTAGGCAATGCTGAGCTAGATGAACCCAATGGCCTCTGTATAAGGCAGCTTCCTCTGTTCCTATTTAAGTAGAGGGCCATGGCTCAGCAACAAAGCATCGGCTCCACATGCAGACAGTCCCCGGTTCAAATCCCTAGCACATCTAGGTAGGTGTGCTGGTCCCGTGGGTTACCCTTAAGGTGAGGTCGAAGTCTGGTCTGTGGTCAGAGGTGCAACGAAAGACAGTCCGTAATAACTGAAGCTGGGTGCAGGGCAGGGAGGCAGGCGAAGTCAGGAACAGGTAGGCAAGCAGGGAACCAGGGCAGGTCAGGAACTCTAGCAGGAAAGCAGGACAGGTAGAAAGCAGGAACTGGTCACCAACGATGTTGCTCCTGCAACTTGGGGCTGGGGCTGGCCGGCTTTTATCTGCCCCGAGGCAGAGGGCGGCCCCAATCCTCTGGTGACTCGCCTCTCCTGGCTTGGAGGCAAGCACTCCTCCTGTGGGAACTCAGTTCCCTTCACCTCTCTGCCCTGAGCCTCTGCAGCTCAGGAGAGGCTGGAGGGTTACCGGACCCAGAGGCAACCTCCGCTTCCCCTGACTGGGCGGGGAGTGGAGCACCTGCAGGCAATGGGTCCTCCACCCCATCAGGAGCCAGAGCAGACTCAGCAGATGCCTGCACCTGAGGATCCAGCACTGGTGAGGACCCTTCAGACTTAAGCCCTAGCCCCGGCTCTGCTGGTTCTGGAGGCGGGGAATCCTGTGCAGGCTGGGATCCCTCAGGTTCAGCATCTGAGTCTGAATCCCAGGCCATCACAGTAGGGTTGGGAGAGAGCCTTGTCTCAAACGCTGGAGATCTGCTGCCAGTCAACACAGACAATACTGAGCTAGATGAAACAATGGCCTGACTCAGTATGTTCCTATTTAAACCAACCCCTTTATTCAGAACTTTGAGGACCGGGATCCTTAATTGATTTTTGAGAGGGTGGGATATAACTGTGTGGAGGAGCATCTCCTTTGCACCTTCTGCTTTGCATGCAGAAGGTCCCAGGTTCAATCCCTGGGCATCTCTAGGTTGGGATAGGAATGTACATCATCCGGGCAATAGGGACATAGATGGTCCAATGGCGTAACTCAGTATAAGGGCGTTATACTGCCTTCCTAAGTGAGTAACAAGCTTGGTGCATTTCCTTCCAGAACCCGCAGGACCCTGAGACAATCGAGACCATGCTGCAGCTGCTGGACAAAGACTGTGATGGCAAGGTGGACTTTGAGGAGTTCACTGTCCTGGTGTTCAAAGTGGCAAAGGCCTGCTATAAGAAGGAACACGAGTGCGGAGTGACAGCAGAAGGGCAGTCCAGGAGGGGAGGGAGCAACGCAAGGAGACAGGACACATCAGCGCTGAGCAAAGGCTCAACTCGACAACCTGCCCAGGAACCGGAGAAAGTTTCTGAACCTGAGTCTCAGTGCTCATCTCAAGAAGAGAACCAGGAGGCCCCTAAGTCAGAGACACTCTCCGATAGATGGAGTAAAGAAACCCTAAAACAGGAACGGGGTTCCCGATTTTCACAGAAGCCATCGGGGACGTGTCCAGCTCAGAGGGAGAGAGAGGAAGGCCAAAGAGCAGAGAAGGAGCCACCTTGCCAAGGTTCTCGGAGAGAAGTGCAGCATTGCTCCAAGCCCTTGCAGCGGGAACCCCAAACCGTAGCTGAGGAGATAAGCAGACAAAGCCGCCAGGTACCTGTCACACCGGATGAATGCCAAACTCAAGGAACTCAACAGAGCACAGTCCAAAAACCATCCCAGCCATGTCAGATGGAGGAACAGGGCTACAGGGAGCCACAGGAGCAAGAGCAGGCAGCTCAGCAACCTACTTCCCATCGAAAGGAAGCTCCAAGAGAGACCCAAGAGCCACTGAAGAGGGAACAGGATGTAGTGAAGCCCAAGTCGCAAGAATCACAGAAAGCGGTTCGGAGACCAGCCCAAAGGGGGGTTCAGGAACCTCAAGCACCAGAACAGAAATCACCTTCCCAGTCCTGCCGAGATCGTCAGGAGGAACAGCCTCCATTGGGCTGCGGGAAAGAAAGAACATCAACGTCTGAGCAACATTCAACCCGTTGTCAAGAGCAGGAACCTCAGAGAGGAGAGCGGTCAATGCAGCAACAGGAATGTAAGCCTCAGGCGCGGGGGAAGGGTGTCATTCGTATTCTTGTAGAAGAGCATCAGGAAGCAAAGGATTATTCTTGCCAACAGCCAACAAAGGAAGTTCAAGAACCGGAACAGGCTCAGAGTTGCAAGCCAGATGGTGGAATTCTGACACGTGGAAAGCAATCGACTCATCAGCAGGAATGTCAGTCTGAAGGTCATGAGCAGGCCCTGACTGGCCAAGAAGAGCAAGAGTCTCAATCCCCAGGGGAGGCCCCAACTGGCTGTCATGAGCGTCAACCTTTGACCACAGTACGACATCAGCCACATCAAGAGGTGCAGGAGCCTCAGCGCTCTGGAAAGAGCCATTACCGCCGCCATGAATGTCGGACTCTGACACCAGAACAAGTCGTTTCTCCTCAAGAGGACACAAAGCCTCAGACATCAGAGAAGGAAGCCTGCGGTGAGCCAACAGAGAGTACCGAGCAGACCACAACTGGCCGTCATGAAGGTCAACGTTTGACAAGAAGACAACATGAACCTTGTCCAGAGGAGAGTAAGCCTCAAAATACAGGGCAGAGTCAATCTCGCAGCCATGAATGTTCACCTCTGACACCAGAGCAGGGCCCTTCCCCTCAGGAGAGGACAACATGTCAGAAACAGGAGAGAGAAGCATGCTCACTGGTGACTGCAGAGAAGACCACATGTCAGCCTTTGACATCAGAACAATCCAAACCCTGTCAAGAAGAGCAGATGCCTCAGAACTCAGGGCAAAGTCACTATCGCAGTCATGAATGTTCACCTCTGACACCGGAGCAAGGCCCTTCGCCTCAGGAGAGGACAACATCTCAGAAACAGGAGAGTGAGGAGGCAGAGGGTCCAGAGAAGGCCACAACTGCCCATTGTGAATGTCCATCTTTAAGAAGACGTCAACCCTGTCCAGAGGAGAGTCAACCTCAAAAGCCAGGGCAGAGCCAACATCGCTGTCAAGAATCTCAGCCTCTGATGCAAGAACAAGCTCTTTCTCCTAAGGAGGAGACAAAACCTCAGATATCAGAAAGAAAAGCAAGCTGTGAGTTGGTGGAGACTCCGGGGAAGGCCACATCTGGTGGTCGGACATGTCAGCCTTCACCATCAGAACGATGCCAATCTCGTTCAGAGGAACAAAAGCCTCAAAGACCAAGGCAGAGCCAACATCACTGTCAAGGATCTCAGCCTCTGAAGCAAGAACAAGCTCTTTCTCCTAAAGAGGAGACAAAACCTCAGGTGTCAAAGAGAGAAGCAAGCTGTGAGTCCATGGAGACTCCAAGAAAGGCCACATCTGGTGGCCACGCATGCCAGTCTTCAACATCAGAACAAAGCCAGACCCGCCCGGAGGAACAGAAGCCTCAAAAACCAAGGCAGAGCAAAGATCATCATGAACGTCAGTCTTCGGAATCAGAGCGGGGCATTTCCCCTCAGGACGAAACAAAGCCTTGTGAACAAGAGCAAGAATCAAGTAGTCAGGAGGCTTCAGAGAGGGCCACAACTGACCAATGGAAAGGTCAGTCTTCATCAGCAAGGCATCAGCCTCACCCAGAGGAGGGGAAACCTCAAAACCCTGGGCAGATCCAATATCGCCCTCATGAATGCCGGCCTCTGACACCAGAGCAGGCCACGTCCCCTCAAGAGGAGAAGAAACCTCAGACATCGGAGAGAGAAGGGAGCTGTGAGCCGACACAGAGTCCAGCTTCCCAAGGGCCAAGAGAGTCTTTGGCCAGGCAGCCCTTCCGACCCACTTGGCCTCAGCAACAGCGCAGAGGATTGCAGTTCCCTTCTCCATGGTCCCCAAAGCACTAAAGCCTCCCCAACAAAACCGAAACCGATGTATAAACGATTGTGACCCAGAGAGAGGAGGGTGGGTGGCTCACAGGAGCTGGAACACATCTGGCTTTTGTTTGTTTCCCACTAACTCTGGCAGGTGTGTGTGCAAGCAATTGCCAAGGAGAATTGGCTGGCTGGCTATATTTGGCTTCATGGGTTGCTAGTAGGGCAGGGGTGGTGTCTGGCTTAATTGTGGGCATCTGGGAATGAGAATCATTGAGCCGCTTTGCTTTTTAGATGATGTACCATTGCTGCTCCTTTGAAAGAGACATGTTGGCCCTTACCCCGGCCAACTAGCAAAATATTTATTCTCACCTACTTCCTGTCTAGTCCTCAGATGAGCTCAAAGGATAGGATGAGGGACTTGTGGCCCTCTAGATCAGGCATCCCCAAACTTCGGCCCTCCAGATATTTTGGACTACAGTTCCCATCATCCCTGACCACTGGTCCTGTTAGCTAGGGATCATGGGAGTTTTAGGCCAAAACATCTGGAGGGCCGTAGTTTGGGGGTGCCTGCTCTAGATGCTGTAAGACCCAGCTAGAATGTTTGGGATTATTGGGCCATGAATTTTCCATCCCTGCGTTAGGTTAATGCAAGAATTGGCCCAAATCACTCTATTAAGGCTGACGTCCCACTCATACAATGGAGGGACCAGGAGGAAGCCGCCTGGATTTGAGGGTTCGGGGTTGTCAGGATGCAACATGGTACACTTGGGCTTCTTGTCTGCATAGATTAGTCTAAAGGAATGCATTCTTGCTTCTTTGATAGTCAATAAAAGAAATCGCAACCAGAACTTAGTGTCGCGTCCTTTGTCTTTGCAACTGAGATGGGTTTTTCCCTGCTTCAAAACAAACATGCGGCCATGTTGGGCTAGCACTGGGTATCATGACATCTCAGCTGTACTCCATGAGACCCTTGAGGCTGGAGGTGAGGCCACTGAGGCTCTCTCTGGGCCATGCTCCTTGCCAGCCCTGCTCTGTGCCCTCCTTGAATGCTTTTGATTGACTAGAATGTGACCTTGAATGATCAGAATGCCTCTTGATTATCTTCTTGGTGTATGTGAACAGATATGCACGTGACCAGGCTGTGGCCTATTGTATAAAGTCACACCCATTGCTCCACTTGCTTTTGCTTCTGGCATGTGTCCCCAGAAGGTTTTAACACAAGGTAATGCGGGGTGAGCTCCCATTGTTCGGTCCCAGCTCCTGCCAACCTAGCAGTTCAAAAGCACATCAAAGTGCAAGTAAATAAATAGGTACCGCTCCGGTGGGAAGGTCAACGGCGTTTCCGTGCGCTGCTCTGGTTCGCCAGAAGTGGCTTAGTCATGCTGGCCACATGACCCAGAAGCTGTACGCCGGCTCCCTCGGCCAGTAATGAGAGATGAGCTCCGCAACCCCAGAGTCGTCCGCAACTGGACCTAACAGTCAGGGGTCCCTTTACCTTTACCTTTTTAATGCAGCCCTGAGGCTGATAAAGGTTTATCACACATGCTTTTAATACCGAAATCCTAGGCAAACTTATCTCAGAGTAAGTCCTGTTGAACTACGGTGGAAATTGCATAAGAAGAGCCCTGCTGGGTCAGGTCAATGGCTCATCAAGTCCAGCATCCTGTTCTCACAGTGACCAACCCAATTCTTATGGGAAACCCACTAGCAGGACCTGAGCACAAGAGCACCGTCTCTCCCCCTGCAGTTGCCAGCAACTGGGATTCAGAAGTATTGCTGCCTCCAGAGCCGTCAAGGCTAGTCACAATCAATAGCCGCCGCCTCCTCCTCCTCCATGGATCTGTCCAATCCTTTGTCCAAATAAATACATATTGACGAATTTCTCTGTTGGTTAAACAACAGAGCCTAGGGCTTGCCGATCAGAAGGTCGGCGGTTCGAATTCCCCTCGATAGGGTGAGCTCCTGTTGCTCGGTCCCAGCTCCTGCCCACCTAGCAGTTCAAAAGCACGGCAAAGTACAAGTAGATAAATAGGTACTGCTCTGGCGGGAAGGTAAACGGCGTTTCCGTGCGCTGCTCTGGTTCGCCAGAAGCGGCTTTGTCCTGCTGGCCACATGACCCGGAAGCTGTACGCCGGCTCCCTCGGCCAGTAATGCGAGATGAGCGGCGCAACCCCAGAGTCGGTTACGACTGGACCTAATGGTCAGGGGTCCCTTTACATTTACCCATCAAATCCTCTGAGTGGTATACGTAAAATATAAAATATGCATTAAAAGTGCTAATAATAGTAGTAGTAGTAATATAGACTCATAGAGTTGGGAGGGACCCCAAGGATCATCTAGTCCAACCCTCTGCAATGCAGGGATCCTGCCCACAGCCATCCCTGGGTGGACTCGAACCACCAACCTTCTGGGTAACAGCCAGACACGCTAACCCATTATATTATTACTAGTAAATTAAGCCCGTTAAGGAAAACGGGCGCTAGAAAGCTCTCCGGGCCCGACGCCCCACCCGCTGAGACCTGGCCTCAGTACCTTCAACTTGTGTAGCTCCACGGTTTCCGCCGCCATCTTCCCTTCGCTCTTCCCCTCCCTCAGCGGCCTCCTCCCTCCGCGCACCGGCGGCAAACCGTGCGCGCCTGCCTCCCAATCCGGGCCTGTATACGGCGGCGGCGCTTCTTATTCTCCTCGCCGCTGTCCACCCCTCTCCCACACCCCCCACAGCTCGCCTCTCTCTCACACACACACACCCTCCCCCCTCCCTCCCCCCTCCTCCACAAATAGCTCGCCTGTCTCTCTCCCTCCCACACACACACACACACCTCCCCCCCACCCATCCCCGGCGACCAGGCGGCAGCGCGAGGCGGGCAGGGGGCGGGGCCCCCGCATCCCACCTCCGGTGCTAGAACATATGAGGGAGGCCCGAGATGAGACCCAAGCGAGGAGGAGGAGGAGGAGGCCCACACCGAGAACAGCGGTGGTGACGGCGCAGCGGGAGCCTGACATCCTCCGCGGCCCGCGCGCGCGCTCAGCCCCTTCCCTCCCTCGGGCTCCGGTTCCCCCGAGCGTCCGTGGCAGCGGCGGCGGAAGGGAGCGCGAGGGAGGCCGGAGAGGAGGCCCACGACACTCCGGATCTATGCTTAGTGCAGGGCGCGGGAGAGTGGGCGGGCGGCAAGCGCGCGGCCAGCCCCAAGAAGGCACCTGCATGCAGCTGCTGAGCCGGGCGCGCACGTCGGAGGAGCGGGCCGCTGCGCTCTGCTGTTGCTGCTGCTGCTGCTGGCGGAGCTAACGGAAGGGCGGCAGGAGGAGGCTGGGGGCAGCGGCGCATTGCACCGCTGCCCCCGCTCTTTGCTTTGTCCGCTGCAGATGGGCAGCAGTGCGGCAAGCAAAGAGGAAGCCGGAGCCATCGGCGGAGGCAGCGGAAAGGTCAGCTGAAGATGACTGACAGCAGGAGGCTGCGGGAAGCGGCGCGTTGCGCCGCTGCCCCCGCTCCTATTGGTCTGCGTCCTCCAATCCCTGTGTCACTGGAACGCACGTGCACTTGCGATTTCCTCTGACACACGGAAAGTGGTACGGATGGACACAGGCTCTTTATTATATAGGATTATTATTATTATTATTATTATTATTCCAATATGACTGAGTTGCCCCAGCCACTCTTAGTATAGGGTCTTACTTGGCTACGAGTGATCACCAAAGAAGAAGAAGAAGACCCCTAAACATTTTTTTAAGAAAAAAAGCACTGGCTACATGTAAGCTGCCTGTTTACAAAGGAGCCCAGTGGGAACAGAAACCTAAAAAAGAAGAAGGTGGTATTCTGATTGCTTGTTGTAGTTGCCCTGTGGCAACGGATACTATTTCTGGACATCAAAAACTATGACAGTGAGCACTAAAGTAGCGAGGTTGACAGATAGCATAAGCCCAGCAACCTGTTGGGAGGTGGAGAAGGGGTAGCCAACTGGGCTGGGCAGGATGGGATGGAAGTGAATCAGATCACCCCAAGGCGGGTGTTGCCTTCCACTCCCGCAATTAAGAAAAGCAGAAGAAACGACCAGCTCTCTGGTGTTCTGCAACCTGCTTCTCTGAGCTGTTGCACTTACAGACCTGCGTGAGGTTCCTTGTTTTGAGATTTATGTATGCGACGGCCAGTGCCGGATTTACGTATCAGCTAAACAAGCTACAGCTTAGGGCCCCGCTCTCTTGGGGGGCCTGTGACTCATCACAAACGTTACTGGGAAGACATGCAACAGAGAACATGGCCTCAGTGGCTTCATCAAGCGTCCTATCCCGACGCTCCGCAAGACTGCGTACCTGTGAAGAAACCAAGTTAGTCACTCTGTGCTCTTCTTCCCTCTCATAGAAGAAAGCTGTCAGAGAGGACCTAAGGAACCCCTTGCCACTGTTGACTTGAAACCAGCCAACTATGGTAGAGAACCTGTTTTCCACCTCCACCAGCCACTCTGCAAGCAAAGAAATTAAAGGGGAAAAACCCCTGGGTGTACATTTCCAAAATGTAAGATAGAAAGCAAATAAAATAAAACCTACATACAGCAACAGTGTTTTGTGTTGTGTGTAGGCTCCTATGATGTAAGTCATGGGTAGGTAAACTGAGGCCCGGGGGCCGGATCCAGCCCAATCGCCTTCTAAATCCAGCCCGCGGACAGTCCAGGAATCAGCATGTTTTTACATGAGTAAAATGTGTCCTTTCTTTTAAAATGCATTTCTGGGTTATTTGTGGGGCATAGGAATTTGTTCATTTCCCCTCCCCAAAATATAGTCCGGCCCCCTGGTCGGAGGTACAGTGGACCGGCCCCCTGCTGAAAAAGTTTGCTGACCCCTGGTGTAAGTCATGGGCCCCACCTGCTAGCCTGGCTCCCTAAAATATCCCTGGTTTGCTCCTTTCTATATATAGGGTGCCTACATTCTGCACGGGCAAATGGCCTGAGATACCTATTAGATCCATAAATGACCATATAGCATATATTCAACACAAAAAACAGCAACAATTTGTTGTTGACAAAGGACAGCTGGACATATCAGGGGCCCCATTACCTTCAGTAGCTGAGGGCCTCATCAAACCTCAATCCGGCCCTGGTGACGACAGCAGCACGGATACTACTGGCCCAGAGATGGAATGGGGGAGGGAGGTGGGGGGGTTATAATGCACAATTCCATGGTGCTGTGCTGCCATCTTGTGGTGGCTGGAGTTCATGTCATGAGGGGAGGGTCCTGCAGGCTTGACCAGCCAAATGGTGTAGAATTTGAGACGTCGCGTCCAATAAAGTCTGCGTCCAGAACTGACATTTTGTTTGCTCGCTGCTCCCCAAGATCTGCTGTTCTTAAAATACCAGGAACATTGCCATTTCCGGCTGCTATGTTTGTTCATGCAATGGAGCAGGAACATTGCCATTATTCCAGTTACAGGTAGGTAGCCGTGTTGGTCTGTCATAGTCAAAACAAAATTTAAAAAAAAATTCCTTCCAGTAGCACCTTAGAGACCAACTAAGTTTGCTCTTGGTATGAGCTTTCGTGTGCATGCACACTTCTTCAGATACACACGAAAGCTCATACCAAGAACAAACTTAGTTGGTCTCTAAGGTGCTACTGGAAGAAAAAAAAAATTATTTTGTATTGCTATTATTATTATTATTATTATTATTATTATTATTATTTATTGACAGCATGTATACCCTCCCGGAATAAGACCCTAAGCACGTAAAAGATTTTTGTGCCCCTATATGTATCTAATTCAAAATATAAACATGTGAGCCTCGGTAGACCAAGTGGCAGCTTACCAGTTAACAGATTCTAATTTTGTTCCATCCCCAAGACTAATGTGTAGCATTAATCTCTACTATTACTATTTTATTTTGTGTGCGCGCGTGCTAACGTGTTATTTTTTCATTTATCGTGGGAGCCTTTTTAAACCATTTTTTATTAAATTTTCTGTTTTACAATTTAGAAAATTCATTTAAACAACCTTAAAATATCAAAAACTTCCCTTCTCTTTCCGAGGTTCATTTTGCATAACATAAATCTCTGCATATTTTATATAAACTAAACCGTTCAGTATTCCATCATTACAGGCTTCCTCAACCTTGGCCCTCCAGATGTTTTGAGACTACAATTCCCATCATCCCTGACCACTGGTCCTGCTAGCTAGGGATCATGGGAGTTATAGAAAAACAACTACCAGACTTTTAGAAGACATCTGAAGGCAGCCCTGTTTAGGGAGGCTTTTAATGTTTAATAGATTTAATGTTCTGTTGGAAGCCGCCCAGAGTGGCTGGGGAAACCCAGACAGATGGGCAGGGTATAAATAATAAAATAATAAATTATTATTATTATTATTATTATTATTATTGGCCAAAAACATCTGGAGGGCCGAGGTTAACGAAGCTTGCATTATTACATCCATCAAAACTTGTTTACACTGTTGAATTTATCTTAATGCTGCCAACGTTTTCAAGTGTACACAATTCCCACCCCCCATATATTCAATAAACATTTTCCAATCTTCTCTAAACATAGGTTCTTCCTGTTCTCTTATTCTATATGTTAAGTTCGCAAGCTGCACATATTCCATCGGTTTAAGTTGCCATTCTTCTTTAGTTGGGACCTCGCTCGTTTTCCATTTTTGGGCTAACAAAACACGGGCCGCAGTAGTGGCATACATAAGTAACCTTTTTTGACAACTGGGAATTTCCATCTGAATTATCCCCAACAAAAAGGACTAAAAAAGGGACCCTTGTTTTCAGCTGCACCATATGGTCCATGGTAAATCCAGCAATGACGGAATTCTGTGGTGCCCCCCTCCCTTGATGCCCTAAGCACATGGTTATTTTGCTTAATGGTTAATCCAGCCCTGGCCCTTGGGTTCATAATCTAAGAAGACACAGCACACGAGGAAGAAGGAACACGAGGGAGGAGGAAAAAGCAAAGCTCAAGTGCAAGTCCTTAAAGTTACAGCCAGCGTCATTGGCAGTTTCTACCTGTCTCGCTCTTGATAATGGAATTTAGGAAAATGGCCTTAAGTGCACCCACACAACACTTTAGACATTCTGTCACACTTTCACGTGACCAAGGTCAGCACCCAGGCAAGAGCAGGGAGAGAATGCGGATGGGTGATTTTTCATTTTCCCAATCTTAAATTTAGCTCTTCGTGTTTCTTCAGCAATTTGTGAGGGGGCAGGAGTAGTCATGCATATTTGCCAGTGTTTTAGAATGAATTTCTCTGAATATAAATATTTTTGTGCACTCTTTTGACTAATACACATATTTTTCATGCAATTTTACCCTATATATTGCATTTTTCTACTGTGTTTTTGTATGGCATCCATTTTCATGCATACTTTCCTCTGATATATGCATTCTGTACACATTGTGTGGCTTGGTTGCAAAGTTCAGGGCAGTGCAAATTTCGGTGGCCATTTGGTTTCAGTTCGTTTGCTAATTCAAGAAGTGAAGATTAGGTGATTTCTCATTGAAATTAAAACAAAAGCCAGTTTTCCCCCGCCCCTAGGAGAGAAGCACAGATTAGGTCCTCAGTGATTCCCATTGAATTCTATGGGACGAGATGCCGTTCTGCCGCACGCTCCTTCAAATGATGGCTTTTTAGCAGAACGCCCTTCCCTTCGAACTGTGATGTTGCCATCATGAAAAGTGTATTCAGCAGCACTGTCTCCAATATACAATTTATGACTAACATGCCTAAGTAGGCCTCCAGGCAGCCTTTGATGATGGTATCAAGGACTTCAGGTTCCTTGAGCGAAAGTGAAGAGTGAGAATCTGGGTGTGGAGGAATTCCATTCCCTACTTTCCATCATGACTCGCTTGTAGAAGCTTAAGAAGAGACCTACTGGGTCAGGCTGGTGCCCCATCTATTCCAGCATCTTCTTCTCACCGATGCCCCGATGGGGAAGCCCACAAGAAGGGTCTGAGAGCAACAGCAACTCTCCCCAGTGGAGGATAAACACACTCCGCAGACTGTCTCGCCAGATTGGTGCATGCTCTAGTTATCTCTCGCTTGGATTACTGCAATGCGCTCTACGTGGGGCTACCTTTGAAGGTGACCCGGAAACTACAACTAATCCAGAATGCGGCAGCTAGACTGGTGACAGGGAGCGGCCGCTGGGACCACATAACACCGGTCTTGAAAGACCTACATTGGCTCCCAGAGTGTTGGTGCTGACCTTTGAAGCCCTAAATGGCCTCGGCCCAGAATACCTGAAGGAACGTCTCCATCCCCATCATTCAGCCCAGACATGGAGGTCCAGCGCCGAGGGCCTTCTGGCGGATCCCTCCCTGCGAGAAGCGAAGTTACAGGAAACCAGGCAGAGGGCCTTCTCGGTGGTGGCGCCCACCCTGTGGAACACCCTCCCAAGGAGATAAGTAGCTATATAACTTTAGAAGACATCTGAAGTTTTTTAAGGTGTAATGTTTTATTATGTTCTTGTATATGTTAGAAGCCACCCAGTCAGATGGGCAGGGTACAAATGATATTATTATTATTATTATTATTATTATTATTATTATTATTATTATTTGTTCTGGGAAGAAGAGATCAGTTTATCCCCAGTCCTTGTCACTTCTGCAAGTGTTCATTTGATCTTTAAGCACCTTTCTTCCTTGCAATGTTTGCTGTATGAAGAACCGGCTACCCTCCAAATGTTGTTGATCTCCAGCTCTCGCCATCCCTAGAGTGGACAATGGGCAAGGATGGGAGCTTATTATTATTTTTATCAATATCAGCCTCATCCTCCATCAATTTGTCTAATCCTCTTTAAAAGCCATCCACATTGGTGACCATTATTGCCATGGGGGTGCTGGTTGGAATGTGGCCCTCCAGGCCCCTACACCTGGCCCTCAGAATTCTCCCCAGGCCACACTCCTCACTGGCCCTGCTTCTGCAGCTGGGGAGGTTTCGCCTGGCTGGAATGTCTCCTCTGGCTTGTCTGGATGGAGAATAGAGGGAAGGAAGTGTGGGCAGGGACTATCTACTGCACAAAGGTAGAATTTGCATCTGTTGCTCCGCCCACTTTTGCCCCTGGTCCCGCCCAGCACTGAACACGTCATTCCCAGAAGGGAACATATCCCTCAGGCTGAAAAGGGTTTCCCACCCCAGTCTTGGGAGACCTGAAACTGCACACCTCCTTAACCATAAGAAATTCCACCTTTACATATATTGCAATTGAGTGAAGAGAAAGTACCACTCATAGTGTGAAAGGAAGTTTGTCTTTATTGCTTTGCAGTAACACACCAGAACCCAAATTTCCTTAAGCAACGAAGAGCCCCACAGATTACAGCATATTCCCCCTAAACACACAAACACACTGATAAAGCAACATTAGTCAACTGATCTACGGATTATTTATCACCTTTATATCCCTCCTTTCCTCCAAGAAGCTCAAGGCAGCGTACCGCCATCTCCCCCATTTGATCCTCACAACACCCCTGTGAGGTAGGCTTGGCTGAGAGACAGGGACTGGCCCATGGTGACCCGGTGAGCTTCATGAGTGAGTTGGAGATTTGAACCCTGGTCTCTCAGGTCCAACACTCTAACCACTACACCACGTCTCTTGCCTAGAGACAGAGATAGAAGCGGGGAACATGCTGCGCCTGAAATATCTAAGACTAAGAAGCTGACCCAGGAAGCGGTCAAAGAATTGCTCACCCAATCAGAAAGAAGGCTAAGCAGGAGGCCAATGAGAGGCCACAGAAAAGTGATTTGAAGTCAGAGAAGCCAATGAGGATTTGCATACTTTTTTTTTTTAGAAGTCTGTTGAACTGAACTCATTTAATTTTTTCTACCCATTACAGGCCCTGATTTCCTCGAAAATTACTTCATGATGTTCCTTGCAGGGAGGAAGGGAGGATGCCTCATTTAATTATTATTATTTTTTAATTGCTCTTCATGATGTACATTGAGGTGGCAAGTATGTGGCCTTTCAGATATTCCCGGACTGCTGTTCCCATCATCCTTGGCCACTGACCAGGCCAGCTGGGAGTTGGAGCCCAATAATACCTGGAGGGCATCAGCTTTCCTTCTCCTAATCTAAGAAAAGACCTTCCCCCTGTCCCATGAGATGTTGAAAGACCCCAACTCTGATCAACCCTGCCGTTAGGTGGCTGGGGCAGGTGGGGGTTGGAGTCTGGAGGGCCACAGGATCTACCCCTGTTGATATACAAGGATGTTCTGGATTAAAGATCGCTCAAGAACTGTCCAACATCAAACCATGCCATCAAGCTGCAGACGCACCAGATATTCAAAGCACATTTCTCCCGGCCACAAAGGATTCTGGGGTCTGTAGTTTACCCCCCTCGCAAGGGGGTTACAATTCCCAGCATCCTCCACAAACTAGTCCCCAGGGTTCTTTGGAGAGGAACGAGCTTTGAATGTATGGTGTGTGTGCAGCCATCGTCGAGCCAGAAGGACACCCTTAGTTACAAGAAAATGCACAAGATTGGGTTTGACGTGGTTTGGAGACACGTCGATTGCCCTCTCTAGATTCACGACTGCGTTCTTCTGGGTCATGTAAATCTTGCCTCTTGTCCTCCCTCTCTCTGGATTCAGAGTCGCAGCGGTGGGGTCTACGCTGTTGAGATGCTCCATGCTCTAGCCCAGGAGGCACGGCTCCCCTCCCCTGACTTTCCCTGGGGTCATCTTCACGTGCCTGGACTCTCCTTTGGACTCTCTCATGTGCAGCACCAGAGCTCCGTGATGTGCCTCTTCTCTGCTGTTCACTGATTCTCAGGTCCATCCCTCTTCTCCTGGGCTCAACATCAACATCATCAACACAAGCCTGGGTCCTCCTCTGCTGTTCACTATCCCTTCTGTCAGTGTCATGGGACCAGTTTCTCCTTTGGTCACCTTGCCTTGCCTCACCATCACATCTCAGGGTCTGGCTTCTCTCACGGTCCCTTTGTTCCATGTCACGGCACCGGGCTGGCCTCTGCTGCTCTCTTGGGTCAACCTCCCGAGTCTGGCATCGCCTCCCGCCAACACCTATTGGGTCAGTGTCACGTGATCGCTGGGATCTGCTCCCTTCTTGCTCTCTGGCTCCTGGTGTGCAATACCTTTGCCCCCTCTCCTCATAATCCTCAGGTTCACGAAGCTGACGTGCTCTCCTCTCGGTTTCCCTGGGCTCAGACTCGTATTCCTGTCGGTTGCCCCGATCGCGCTCTCTTCGGCCACCCACTGATGGATAACACCTGTCTTCTTCTCTGGGTCTGGAAAGGGACTGTCTTGCCTGGGACCTCTCCCTCTCATCATCACTGAAGTCAGCCTGCTCAGACCTTCTCCTCTCACCTTCCCAGGGCTCAGAATAACATGACTGGGGCCTATTTCTTCTGCTTTCTAGGGTCTCAGAGTCATAACGCTGCTGCCTTCCTCGGCCACCCTCTCGTTGAGCAGCTTCTTGGGCTTCTGGCATCCTCCTCTCAACATCTCTGTCCAAAGGCTCAGGGTCATAATACTGCTGCTGCCTCTGACCATCACCTCTTGGTTCTCGTTCACGTCTTTGAGGCCTGCAGGATTCATAGTCACAAGGTTCAAGGTCACCAGACAGGGGTCTCCTCCTCCTCCGATTCTCCTCCTCTTGGGCCTCATCCTGATGGCACTGCTCCCGTCTCCAGCCATCTTCTTCTGGCGTTTGTGCATGTCTTTGGGACCTTCTCCGGTCACCCTCTCTGGGCTCATACTCACGAGACTGGGGCCTTCTCCTCTCACCATCTGTAGGTTCACATTCAGATGGATGGATCCCAGTCCTCTGACGCTCTCTGCATTCTAGAACACGAGACCATCGCTGGTCTTCCCGCTCTGCTCTTGTGGTTGACTCACGTGGATAAGGTCTGGTCCGCTCGTCTTGATCCACAGGCTGGCATCTCCTTCGTTCAGATTCTCTTACATCATGTTCATGGAGCTCAGCCCCTCTGGATTGAGGTCTGTACTGACCCTGGCTTCTCCGCTCATCCACTCTGCAGTCAGACATGGATCTCTCAGTGTGTTCTGCATCACACCTCTGAGACCTTCTCTGCTCACGTTCTGGATCACAGCACAAAGATCTCCTCTCTCCATCTCTGGGAAATGAGTGGCACTCATCATCACAATCTACTGGTTTACGATCAGATCTTTGGTCCCAGCACTCATCAGCTACATGCTGGTCACGTCTGCTGGACCTTCGCTCATCTTCACATACGTAATCCTCTCTCCCTCCATCTTCCAGTTCTTGGGGTTCACAAGATGGGCGAGATCTTCCATAATCAGATCTGATTCCCTGTGCTGCACATCGGCGGGTGTGGCTTTCTTCATCCACCTGCCGTCCAGACACACGTGGCCTTCTCAGGTCCTCTTCCTCTTCCATTTGACACTCAGTCACTTTTGGTTGACGTCGCCTCCCATCTTCTCCTCTTTGTGTGGCCTCTTGGGAATGTCGCTGTCTGTCGCCTCCTCCCCGTGGCAGAGGCCCACGTGGAAGACAATCTCTTTGATCATAATCTCTCTCCCATGACTGGCGCTGATGGTCCTCTTCCCTTGATGGTTCTCTTCGTCTTAGTTGACGATGACCAGCTTCATCCCTTCGTGACTCACACTCATGAGTCTGCTGGCAGATCTCCACTTCTCCCTGCTCATCAGACCCATGTGGCCAGTCCTCGCAGTCATCTTCCCATTCCTGAGTGTCACGGGATGGATGGTGCCTCCCACAACCATCCCTCAACTCCTGATCACGAGCTTGGCGGCTCCTCTGACCTGATCGGGCAACAGGCTCCCGTGGAAAGTGATCTCTTCTGCCCTCACATCTAGTGCCAGTTTCCTGTTGACGATGTCGTGGGCGGTCAGAGTCTCGTCGGTCACAGACATAGCCCCCTTCGCTTTCAGCCTCCCGTAGCTGGTGGTGGTCTCGTCCTTCCCCTCGAAGTTCATCTTCATGTGGGGCTCTGCGGGCTTCTCCCCTCTGAAGGCAGCGTTCTCTGGGCTGCAGGTGGCTGTCGCAGGCCTTGGCAACTCTGAAGATGAGGAACAGGTACTCATTGAAATCAACCAAGCAGTCCTCGTTGACGTCCAGCAGCTGGAAGGTCAGCTCGAGTGTCTCAGGATCACGGGGGTTCTGAAGAATGAGGAAAGCACAAAGAGTGAACCTTCAGCTTCAGTTAGATGCTGTCCATCAGAATCAGCTCTGGTTGCCTGCTACCTGGTCTCTGGCAGCCAATGGAGGCTGCAAATAGGGGAACTGCCCCACCAACTTCATCCAGTCCCCACCCACCTCTTTTTGACTTATAATCCTTCCAAGGAGTTGTCTGGTCTGTTAGGGCCCTCCTATATTTTTCTCCTATGGGACGCGGGTGGCGCTGTGGTCTAAACCAGTGTTCCCCAACCTTGGGCCTCCAGATGTTTTGGGACTACAACTCCCATCATCCCTCACTAGCAAGACAGTGGTCAGGGATGATGGGAATTGTAGTCTGAAAACAGCTGGAGGCCCAAGGTTGGGGAACACAGGTCTAAACCACAGAGCCTAGGGCTTGCCAATCAGAAGGCCGGTGGTTCACATCCCTATGACGGGGTGAGCTCCTGTTGCTCGGTCCCAGCTCCTGCCCACCTAGCAGTTCGAAAGCACGCCAGTGCAAGTAGATAAATAGGTACTGCTTTGACGGGAAGGTAAACAGTGTTTCCGTGCGCTGCTCTGGTTCGCCAGAAGCAGCTTAGTCATGCTGGCCACATGACCTGGAAAAACTGTCTACGGACAAACGCCAGCTCCCTCGGCCAGTAAAGCGAGATGAGCGCCACAACCCCAGAGTCGTCCGCGACTGGACTTAACTGTCAGGGGTCCTTTACCTTTTTTACATTTTTCTCAGCACACAATTAATTGCCTCTGCCTGTCATTGGCTCTGGTGCCACCTCCAGTTGGTCTCCCTGCCTTCCACCCTGCCAGTCTCCATGGGTACCACCCACTACTGCTAGTAAGGGTGTCCACCCCGAGACCCCCTCACCCTTCTCTGCTTGTTCCCCATCGCAGCTTCCGCTCACCTCTATGACCCCGGCAAATTCCTCCTGGAGAAGCGTCTTCATCTCCCTCCTGGTCAGGGCGGAGCAGTCTCCGCGTTGCTTGGCGTGCTTGTGAAAGACACCAATGATGGTGCACATTTTGTCCAGGAGATGAGCCATCTTTCAGAAGGTTCTGCTGGGACCTGTTGGGGGTAACAGCTGTGGTTAGCGCAGGGCCAGCATCTCCATGGACTGTAATGTTTCCAAGCTGCTTCCTCAACGGAAAACATTTATTTATTTTTTAATGAGAAATGTGATTTGGGAGGTGTTTCCTTTATCCTTCATGCAGGATGCAATGCTAATTTTATTCCGCCTGGCCTTCAATCTAGCCTGATCCCCTATTCCTTTTTCCCCTTCCCTTTTTTCTGAAGAAACCCTTCTGGGTCCCCACATTAAAATTCTCCCCTGGTCTCCCTACTGGCCTAGCAAGACGGACTTGGCCAGTTAGCCCTGGTGATCCCACTGATGTTTGTTTTTTATGCTGTTTTTAGCAGTTTTCTAAGTTGTTTTTAATCATTGTTTTGTATTTGTTGTTAGCCACCCTGAGCCCGGTTTTTTGGACCCGGGGCATAAATAAAAACTATTATTATTATTGGTTTTGGTTTTGACCTTTAAAGCCTTATGCGGCCTAGGACCCTTGTACCTACAGGACCGCCTCTCCCATTATGCCCCGCAAAGGACCTTAAGGTCTACAAATAATAACCTGCTGGAGATCCCGAGCCACAAGGCTGTCAGACTGGTGTCAACCAGGGCCAGGGCTTTTTCAGCTCTGGCCCCAACTTGGTGGAACGCTCTGTCACAAGAGACCAGGGCCCTGCGGGATTTGACATCTTTCCGCAGGGCCTGCAAGACAGAGTTGTTCCACCTGGCCTTCGGGTCGGACTCTTAAGTTCGATGGTTTCCTCCCATTGGTTTGGTAATGGGCGCCAAATGATCGGCATTTTAAACTGGTTTTAACTTATTTTAACTAATTGGTTTTTGTATTTTATTGTGATTTTTACTGTTGTTAGCCGCCCTGAGCCCGGTCTTGACTGGGGAGGGCGGGGTATAAATAAAATTTATTATTATTATTATTATTAATAGCACATTAGGAGAGACGTTTATCCCTCTCCTTGATGCAGTGTGGAATCTCTCTTCTAAGACCATAGAAGAGCCCCGTGTTTATTTTATTCATTTCAGACATTTATATATCATTCCTAAGTGGTGTCGGCCGTGGTGTTTATTCTTCTCTACATTAGAAGAAGCATTCCCTTCTGTCTTGTCAGAGGAATTCCTCTTCCTCTGGTACAGGAAGGAATGTCTATTCTGGGATTGATTTAAGGCAGGCAAAGGAAAACTCCGGCCCTCCATATGTTTGGGACTACAACTCCCATCATGCCTAGCTAACAGGGCCAGTGGTCAGGGATGATGGGAATTGTAGTCCAAAACATCTGGAGGCCCGGAGTTTGCCTATGCCTGCATTAAGGGATCCATGAACAACCATTAAGCCAGGCATCCCCAAACTTCGGCCCTCCAGATGTTTTGGGACTACAATTCCCATCATCCCTGCCCACTGGTCCTGTTAGCTAGGGATCATGGGAGTTGTAGGCCAAAACATCTGGAGGGCTGCAGTTTTGGGATGCCTGCATTAAGCCTTTCATAGCAGAGAAGGCACACATTATTATTATTTTCCATCTCTTTAAAAAATAATAATCATTACACTGGCTGTGGCAAAGTTTATTTCAGAGGTTATAAGAAACAACGATCATTATGCTCTAGATAAAACAAAATGACTGCCTTGGTTTATTCCATCTGTCTGCCTGGTCGTTTTAACTGTATCTAGTTTGGAAATTGTTTTTGTGGGTCTTTGGACCGCAATAAAGTTTAGATTGATTGATTGATTAAAAAAATCAAAACAATTAAATGAAAAACCACGGATCCTTCTAAACGTCTCCACCATCCACCAAATCCCCACCCCCACCCCACCGATTGCAAGAAAGCATGGAAATTTCAACTTACCAGAGTCGGTAAATGCAACAGCTCACTGGATTCGAAGTAGCGGGTTGGAGAAATGTGTGGAACTGGTCCCTTTTTTATACAGCGGCTGGTTACCCCAGTGGAAGGCGGCACCCTGCTCAAATGATGCACGCATCCAGACTAGCCTGTTGAACTTTCAGCACCTACAAGTGGGCATTTCAACTCCTTTCTCTCCTACACACCTCCAATCCGTCACTATACCTGTCACTTGGTGAACTCAGAGGGTTGTATTCAACCTTGGTCCTGCTCAGAGTAGACCCATTGGGAGGGGGGACACCCAGTTTCTGCATTTCTGCAGTAATTTACCATTTTAAAAAAAATCCTGAAAATTCATCAGCTTTTTAGGATGGATTTCTGCGAATAAAGAAGTTTTTGCATGCAATTTTAACTCATGCACACACTTTTGCAAGCAATTTTCCATAACAGAATGGTGTTTTTTTAAAGGATAGATCTGTTTCAATTTGCATATCAGGCCCCACCTGCAATATAAATTTAAAGCACTATGATGCCACTTTAAACCCTCATGGCTTTCCCCCAAAGAATCCTGGGAGCTGTAGTTTGTTAAAAGTGTTGGGCGCTGTTAGGAGAACTCTTAATCCTATGCCCCCAGGACTACAATTCCCAGACTGGTTTGACAATCGGTCCCTCTTCACAAGGAACTCTGGGATTTGTAGCTCTGTGGGGGGGGGGGATAAAGGGTTCTCCTAAAAAAAACTCTCAGTGCCCTTAACAAACTACAGCTCCCAACATTCTTTGGGGGAGGCCCTGGCTGCTATAGAGTTATCATAGTGCTTTAAATGTATACTCTCCAGTAAGTAAAGATTAAAGGCTAGTTATGGCTGGCGCACAGGAAAATACCAGAATTGGGGCTGATATAGAAAAATAGGGGTGGTGGGCTCCCCTGTTTTTCTATATCAGGGGCAATACTTTGTATTAGGCCAGCTTAATTGTAATAAAATACTCTGCTGGCTGTCAAATTCCCACAAATGGCCAACTCCCATCTCTTGCAGGGGCTCAATTAGTGCCAGCGCCCTCTGTCAGGAGTTTGGATGTAACCCTCAACGCCTCCCTTTCTATGGAGGCGCAGATTGCAGCCACAGTAAAAGCGGCATTTTTCCATCTCCGCCGCATTAAGCAGTTGGTCCCTTACGTTTCTCGCCCTGATCTGGCCACAGTGATCCATGCGATGGTCACCTCCAGACTAGACTATTGTAACTCGCTCTACGCAGGGCTGCCCTTAAAACTGACCCTGAAACTCCAACGGGTGCAGAATGCTGCGGCGAGGCTCCTTACGGGGTCGTTGCCGCGGGATCATATTCATCCAGTACTTTACCAGCTTCACTGGCTCCCGGTGGAGTACAGGATCAGGTTTAAGGTGCTGGTTTTGACCTTTAAAGCCCTACGCGGCTTAGGACCCTCGTACCTACGGGACCGCCTCTCCTGGTATGCCCCGCGGAGGACCTTAAGGTCCACGAATAATAATACGCTGGAGGTTCCAACCCATAAGGTGGCTAGGTTGGTCTCAACCAGGGCCAGAGCTTTCTCAGTTTTGGCCCCAATCTGGTGGAACGCACTGTCTCAAGAGACTAGGGCCCTGCGGGATCTGATAGCCTTCCGCAGGGCCTGCAAGACGGAGCTGTTCCACCTAGCTTTTTGTTAGTTCGACCCAACCTGACCCTCGTGCCATAATATAATACTGTAAATAAGACTCTCTCCTATTCTTTCATATTCATGGGCTGCTGCATTAAGATGGTTTTTAATTTTTAATCTTTTAATCTGTACAGTTAATTAATTGTTTTTCTTTTTATGCTTGATGTTTTTATTGTGATTTTAGTGATGTGAGCCGCCCTGAGCCCGGCGTTGCCGGGGAGGGCGGGGTATAAATAAAAATTATTATTATTATTATTACCATGCTTTGCCTGGAAAAGGTCCAGTGTTCATACTGGTATCTTACTTTAAGGGGGACAGCTCTGGCTCAGTGGCAGGACACCTGCTTTTCCGTGCAAAAGTCCCCAGGTTCAACCCTAAACCCAGGGCCGTCTTAAGCATATCTGGTGCCGTGGTGCAAAGATCCCTCCGGCGCCCCACCCCCCCCCTTTCCCAGAGTTGTCAACCTTTTCCCAGGCCACTGCTGGGATTGCTCTCCTCCCGTGGGGGCTTGGGAAGGAAGCTGCACGTCCACCAGCCATATGGTTGATGGGGCACAGCTAGCAGGCATGCAGGAGGGAAAGGGGAGACTGCCGGCAAAGCCGCACAGCTCCCCCACTCGCTGGGGCGCCCCTGAGAGGCCGGCGCCCTGGTGCAACACGCCAGTAAACCCAATGGGAAGGAAGGCTCTGCCTAAACCAGACTATGAAATCATCATTTGATTTTCCTTGTGCTTCCTCCAGGGGAGGTCCGGAGGATGACAACACAAGAGCGGCGAGCTTTGAGAGCCAGTGTGGTGTAGTGGTTAACAGCGGTAGACTAATCTGGTGAACCGGATTCGCTTCCCCGCTCCTCCACATGCAGCAGCTGGGTGACCTTGGGCTAGTCCCACTTCTCTGAAGTCTCTCAGCCCCACTCACCTCACAGAGGGTTTGTTGGGGGGGAGGAAGGGAACGGAGAATGTGAGCCGCTTTGAGACTCCTTCGGGTAGTGATAAAGCGGGATATCAAATCCAAACTCTTCTCCTTCTCTTCTTCTTCTTCTTCTTCTTCTTCTTCTTCTTCTTCTTCTTCTCCCTATCAAATTTCTCCACCTGTAGGTAGTTCCAAGGATGCAGAGGGAGTCTCAGCGCTGGTGAAGCGGCGTTGCTTGTTTGCAGGAGTCTGCCTGCCTTCCGTCCTTCATCCCATTGGGAGGAACCAAGAAGGTGCAATTTTTGGCTATCATCATAGCCCTGAGAAATGCAACTCACCTTTCTCGAAACACCCTGTCTCCGCATTCCTTCCCTTTGAATGTTCTCTGCTCCCTCCAGCTTTGCTGGGAGGTGTTGGGGGTCTCTTGCTGCCCTGCCCTTGTTCACCGTGTTTGGTGATTTCCAAACACTATTATTATTATTATTATTATTATTATTATTATTTCGGTCACCAGGAGGAGGGGAAACCGTATCAATTCCAGTTTCACAAGGCGGGTCATGTCATTAGGCTGATGCAGTTGTCACGGAGCAAGGAACACCATTTCTACAAAGCAAAGAGCACCATTTCTGCATTCTATTTTGTTACTTAGAAATGGATTGCAAGCTTATCCTTTAAGTCTGGGTGGGGGAACCTGCCCCCCCCAGCCAGGTGTGCTTGGACATTGGCTTCCAGTAAATGGCACCTGCTGCTTGGCAAGCAGAGGGTGACAACTTCACTCCTCCTTGCATGTCCAGTCCTCTGTCTGAAACCCTGGGGAGCTTTTGCTGGTCAGTGGCGACAATCCTGAGTTATGTGCACCAAGATAAAAGGTAAAGGGACCCCTGACCATTAGGTCCAGTCGCGGACGACTCTGGGGTTGCGACGCTCATCTCGCTTTACTGGCTAAGGGAGCCGGCATACAGCTTCCAGGTCATGTGGCCAGCATGACTAAGCCATTTCTGGCGAATCAGAGCAGCGCACGGAAACGCCGTTTACCTTCCCGCTGCAGTGGTACCTGTTTATCTACTTGCACTTTGACATGCTAGGTTGGCAGGAGCAGGGACTGAGCAACGGGAGCTCACCCCGTCGCGGGGATTCGAACCGCCGACCTTCTGAAGGTGCTATGGTTTAACCCACAGCGCCACCCGCATCCCATATGTGCACCAAAGGTCTCTGAAAATCAGCCTTCTATTTAGGACGGTGAGGACTAGAATATTTGTAAAGGAAGAGCCCTGGCTCTGTAGCAGAGAAGCTGCCTTGCATGCAGCTCCAGCAGAGCAAGTTACTGAGTGCTGCAAAGGATGCAGCCCACTAATGAACCTAAGCTAGCCATGGCCTCCTCTGAGAAGGACCAGCCTGGCATCCCATCCGAGTGACCAGATGTCTCAGAGTTCACGTGGATCACTGTTGAGAGAGTCCATCAGAGCGCTGAGATATATAAGCGTGAAGGGATGTTGCTAACAATTCCTCCCTTTGAAAATATATCTTTCCTTTGAGGCAAATGATACACTCTGCTAATTACACCACACCCTTGGGACTAATAATACCTTATCTGGGGTGGTAATTTCATGTTCAAGTAGACAAGAACAAGGACAAGGAGGAGGAGGAGCCTGCAGCCAGAACAAGTCTTTCTTTGGTTCATGGGAACAAGGGTATAATTCTGCCTCGGTTGAGGGTACGGGGATGGTGTGGCAATGAGTGGCTGGTTTGGGAACTTGACTGGCTTGTACTGCCCTCAGGACATGGGGAGCTGCCTTACACCGAGTAAGACCATAGGTCCATGCCAGACCCTCCAAGTGTCCCTATTTTCCAGGGACAGCCCCAGATCTATGGATGCCGTCCCAGTTTCTGATTCGATCCCAGAATGTCCCACTTTTCCTTAGGAGAAAGGCTGGGAGGTATACGCAGTTCTGACCCAACTCAACCTGCCGGTGTATATTTTGCTCGGGGAGACTTAGTTTGGTCAGAATCGAGCTTACACTTCCAGAGTTAACACATGACTTCTGGTAAATGAGCCCCTGTAGCTGCTAGAGGGCAATGAAAATTTGTGTGCCAGGCTTTTTAGATTCGTCTACCCATGTACTAGGGACGCAGGTGGGGTAGTGGTCTAAACCACAGAGCCTAGGGCTTGCCGATCAGAATGTCGTTGGTTCGAATCCCCGCGACGGGTTGAGCTCCCATTGCTCGGTCCCTGCTCCTGCCAACCTAGCAGTTCGATAGCATGTCAAAGTGCAAGTAGATAAACAGGTACCGCTCTGGTGGGAAGGTAAACGGCATTTCCATGCACTGCTCTGGTTTGCCAGAATTGGCTTAGTCCTGCTGGCCACATGACCTGGAAGCTGTACGTCGGCTCCCTCGGCCAATAAAGCGAGATGAGCGCCGCAACCCCAGAGTCGTCCACGACTGGACCTAACGGTCAGGGGTCCCTTTACCTTTACCTTTTACCCATGTACTATCTGAAACCAAAGAGGTTCACTGGTTGCTGGCAGGGCCGGATTTAGATTTGATGAGGCCCTAAGAAGTCCATTTCTCAGTGCCTAAATAGCTCCCGAAGAGCCCTGTGAGGTAGGTAAGGCTGACAGTGAGCGACTGACGCCCAAGGTCACCCCCAGTAAGCTACATGGCCAAAGTGGGGATTTGAACCCTGGTCTCCCAGGTCCTAGTCCTACACTCTAACCACTACGCCACAAAGCCTCTGTGTTTGCCTGACAGTGCAAACCAGAGCCAGTTTCTCTGCTATCCTTCTTCATATCCCTCTGCCTTTTCATGTCATCGTGGAAAGCAACATTGTGGACCATTTTTTGGCAGTTTTGCCTTGAGACATGGAGGACATGGGAGACAGGGTTCTCCTGCGGCAATACTAGTGGGTCTTTGACTCACACAGACCCTGCGACCCCAGAACACTGCTCCACAGCTGCCAAAATTGGGACGCCACAAAAAGGATTTATTTGGGGTTTTTGTCCCGCTGTCCCAGCAACGGGCTGGGGAGTCTGCCGGGCTCATGGAGCCACCTCAGGCCATCTCTCTCCCCTCCCTGCCCGCTCCTGGATCCATCGCACGGCGTACCTGCAGCCAAACCCTCCTGAAATCACAGCCCTTAAGCCCCATGACGAAACACTTTGTGACTTGGAGAAGGCTGGGTGTGAAGTATTTTTTTGAAAAGGAGGAGGCTGACGAGAGAGGAGGGTGGGGATGTTTTACAGCATGGAAACCGTCACAAAACGCGAATCTATTTTGCCGAGAAAGAAGGGAAATTAGGCAGTGCATTCTTTCCCGATGGGTGTATGCTGCCCTCTCACGTAAGCTCATCCCTGTCCGACCAGCTTCCTTACCTTACGTAAGGACGGATCCCCGTTCCTCATCAGCGGTTTGATGTCCCAGACTTTGGAGAAGAGCCTGGTCCAAAATTAACCACCCGATCACTTAAGATATCATTAGCCCAGTGGGTCAAGGCTGTAATTAGAGCCCAGCTGGGTATACAAGGCTAGGTCAGGTGTGTGCCAAACACAGTTGCTCACATCCGTTCCTGCCAACAGCAAAATACACATTTTTATTAACGTTGAGGTCACTTGGAGTCACCTTGGAAAAGTTGTGTTGCAACAGGGCAGGGGCCCTCGAAAGGTCCCTGACGAACGAGGTGCAAAGGATATTTCAGGGCCAATGGGGACAACGGAACTGTTGGACATGACAGTCACCCGTTTGCAGATTGACGTGTTTTGCTGTTAATAAGCATCGTGGTGCGAGGGTGACCTGTGATGAGTTGCTGCAGCCTGGAGGACTCCTGTCCAGAGCTGCAGACAGCTGAGCCGTCTTTGGGGACACTCCATCCCATTCCTTCTCCTAGCCCAACCCCATCTTATAGCTACATAAGGACCGGCACTTGGAAAACTGGCCTCTCCCAAAGACAGACAGTAGGTGGATACAGTGCCGGATTTACATATAAGCTAAACAAGCTATAGCTTAGGGCCCCACTCTCTTGGGGGGCAAAAAAAAAATTTTAAAGGAAAAAAAATGGATGTACATTTCCAAAATATAAGATAAAAAACTAATAAAATAAAACCTACATAGAGCAACAGTGTTTTGCGTTGTGTAGGCTCCTATGATGTAAGTCATGGGTCCTGTCTGCTCCCTAAACTATCCCTGGTTTTCTCCTTTCTATATATAGGGTACCTACATTCTGCATGGACTTTGCATTCTGCATGGACTTTTCAACAATTACTTTGATAAAGTGCATATTTTGTTATGTGCAAATGACTTTAGATACCTATTAGGTCCATAAATTACCATATAGCATAGATTCAACACAAAAAACAGGGACAATTTGTTGTTGACAAAGGACAGCTGGACATATAAAGGGCTCCATTACCTTCAGTAGCTCAGGGCCTCATCAAACCTAAATCCAGCCCTAGGTGAAATAAAACCACATGATGAATTTAGGCCCCCTTAGTTTCCATTAGTTTCAATTGACTCACTCTTAAGTTGGCTATTACCTGAAGGGTTGTAGCCAATGTTAGTCCTACTCAGAGCAGACCCAATGGTCCTGTGTCAAGTAGTGTTTAAACCAGTGTTTCCCAAACAGCTGTTTGGGGTCTACCATTCCCATCATCTCTGACCCCAGGTCCTGCTAGCTAGGAATGATGGGAGTTGTAGTCCAAAAAGTGCTGGAGACCCAAGTCTGGGGAACGTTGGTTTAAAGTGTAAGACCAGGACCTGGAAGGTCAGGGTTCGAATCCCCCCTTGGCAATGAAGCCCACTGTGTGGCCTTGGGAGGATTAATAAGGAAGGAGAGAACCACGTATATCTCCTTGAGGTCCTTGGGGAAAAATGTTGAGATAGAAGCACAATAAATAAAGGAATGTTTCCACTAGTGGAATTCTACACAAAGACTTCCACTAGTGCCACGGGGCTTTCTCCCCTCCACCTTGCCCCCCAAATTGGTTCTGGGGCAGTTGGGAGAACCCCCCCCCCCAAAAAAAAAAATACAGTGCACAGGGAAAGGAGAGGAGAGGGAGTTTCATCAGACAACCAGAAATACTAGCACTTCTGGTGCGATCATTTCCTTTGAGAGTTTTGGTGTGTTTTTTTGTAGAAAGCATCTCAAAGTGACCTTGCGATACAAAAATAAAACCATGTGCAACAGTAAATCATACACTTTGTTGTTGCTGTTTAGTCATTTAGTGGTGTCCGCCTCTTCGTGACCCCATGGAGCAGAGCACGCCAGGCACTCCTGCCTTCCCCTGCCTCCCGCAGTTTGGTCAGACTCATGTTGGTAGCTTCGAGAACACTGTCCAACCATCTCGTCCTCTGTCGTCCCCTTCTCCTTGTGCCCTCCAGCTTTCCCAACATCAGGGGCTTTTCCAGGGAGTCTTCTCTTCTCATGAGGTGGCCAAAGTACTGGAGCCTCAACTTCAGGATCTGTCCTTCCAGTGAGCACTCAGGGCTGATTTCCTTCAGAATGGAGAGGTTTGATCTTCTTGCAGTCCATGGGACTCTCAAGAGTCTCCTCCAGTACCATAATTCAAAAGCATCCATTCTTCGGCAATCAGCCTTCTTTATGGTCCAGCTCTCACTTCCATACATCACTACTAGGAAAACCATAGCTTTAGCTATATTGATTTTTGTCACCAACACTGCTTGGCTATTATTCTACTACCTATCAGCTAGGTGAGGGGGGGTGGAGGAAAGGCTGAGCCATTAGGCTAGAGCAGCGATGTCCAACTTTGATCTTCTTGCAGTCCATGGGACTCTCAAGAGTCTCCTCCAGCACAGCACCCTTTGGGAAGCTCATTGAAAGAAGAAAGACTTCAGTGGGTGCTGGAAAGGCTGTAGAGATGGCAGCTGTCTGGTGTATAACAGCAGTACCCAACAAAGGTTTAATCTGCATCGAACAAGCCAACTTAGTACCTAACATGTACCCTCCAAGTGGTCTTAGGGCAGATACAAAGCAATTCCAGGGCATACGGCAAACACCTAAACCACGAGAACCAGAGTAAAACTGTACCAGGCAGGAGAAAATAAAATACAGAAGTAATAACCAGGACAAGAACAGCAGTAACGAAAGCCAGCCTAACAGGTTTATGGGGAAATGTTTTGGAACAAGGGGTTCAATGATAATGTCCAACCGTAAGCTGCTTTCATCCTGCTATAATAGTTTCTTTATGCTCTGTATCTTTAATTTATTTTCTTTACTGTGGTACCTTGGTTCTCAAACACTGTGGTTCTCAAACAACTTGGAACCCAAACAGTGCAAACCCAGAAGTAAGTGTTCCAGTTTGCGAACTTTTTTCGGAAGCCGAACGTGCTCCATTTTGAGTATTACGCTTCCGATTCGAGTGCCACATTTCCGTTTTGAGTGTTACGCTGAGGTCAATCTGGTTTTGTTAAACTGCTGTTTTAGGGGTTGTTTTTAAAAGTCTGGAATGGATTAATCCATTTTGCAATACTTTCTATGGGAAAGTGTGCCTTGGTTTTGGAACGCTTTGGTTTTGAAATGGGCTTCTGGAACGGATTAAGAAAGCCAGTGTGGTGTAGTGGTTAAGAGCGGTAGACTCGTAATCTGGTGAACCGAGTTCGCTTCCCTGCTCCTCCACATGCAGCTGCTGGGTGACCTTGGGCTAGTCACACTTCTCTGAAGTCTCTCAGCCCCACTCACCTCACAGAGTGTTTGTTCTGAGGGAGGGAGGGAAAGCAGAATGTGGGCCACTTTGAGACTCCTTCGGGTAGTGATAAAGCGGGATATCAAATCCAAACTCTTCTTCTTCTTCTTCTTCTTCTTCTTCTTCTTCTTCTTCTTCTTCTTCTCTAAGTTTGAGAACCAAGGTACCACTGTATACATCTGTATTGCATCCATCCTTACTCATTTTTTCCCCTAAACTGAAAAGCAGCAAATGTATTCTTTTCTCATGGGGGAGTTTTTGCATCCCCTTGATCATTTTGGTTCTATCTTCTGAACCTCCTACAGCTCTATAATATCCTTCCTGGGTCCTGGGTCCCAACAAAAGTCTACTCTGTAGGCAGCACAGAGGTAGATGGACCAATGGTCTGACTCTGTATAAGGCCACTTCCTTTCTAAATTAGTTCTTTCTTTAAGGGAAGGGCCATAGCTCAGTGGTGGAGCACCTGCTTTTCAGGTAGAAGATCCCAAGTTTGAGCCCTGGCATCTCCAGGTAGGCCTTTGAAGGTCCCATCAGAAATCCTGGCCAGCCACTCCTGGTCAGTGTAGACCAGGCTTCCTCAACCTCGGCCCTCCAGATGTTTTGAGACTACAATTCCCATCATCCCTGACCACTGGTCCTGCTAGCTAGGGATCATGGGAGTTGTAGGCCAAAAACATCTGGAGGGCCGAGGTTGAGGAAGCCTGGTATAGACCATATGTAGCCAGATGAACCCATGACCTGACGTGGCAAATTATATCCCATTTAATTTGGAGAGGAGTTCACAACTGGGGTGAATTAACCGTTGGACACGGGCTAAGGGAAATGTATTTCCATCACTCATCCTGAGTCATGTTCTGACTTCCGTTGGGAATGGCAGCCACCTGCCAAGGTTTCTCAGAGATCACTGGGTCTATCTGGTCATCTAAGGTTCAGCCATTCCGCCATGGAGACCTGCTCCATCAAAAGTGGTGAGCCGGGGTGATGGACATTTATTATTATTATTATTATTATTATTATTATTATTATTATTATTTCTTTTATTTATATTTTATACATTTTTTTACATTTTTTATATTTTTAAAATTTATTTATTTTTTTGACAAGGTAATAATCAAAAACAAATAAGAATAAAAATGTGCAGCCCACCCCTGAGACCATTCCATTGTAACTATCCAACCTCCCAAAATTTCAACACCTCTTGCGATGGTTTGACCCCTTTCCATTTTAACAGTAAGAATTCTACAAACACCCTCCACATCTCCTCAAAATCATTTCTCCTGCATATTCCCCATCTTACCTTAATGGCCCATGTAAATTTATCATTAATAGCTCTATCCCACACCTCTTTGTACCATTCTTCCATTTTATACTCTGCTTGCCCCTTCCACTTCCTAGCTATAATAATTCGTGCAGCTGTCAATCAATTTGTGAGCAAGTCCTTCGTGGCCAGCGAACCTTCCACCCCATCGTAAATTGATACTAATGCTCCCTCTGGACTTTTGGTCAGTTTTAACCCCATGATTTCTGTTATCTCCATAAACACCCTTTGCCAAAAAAAAAATTTTTTTTTACATATTTACACCCCCACCACATGTGAACATAATTCCCTGTTTCCTGGCATCCCTTCCAACATAACACCAAATATTCCTTGTTTATTTGATTTAATCTGACTGGTGTTAAAGACCATCTCCAAATTGTTGTTGTTCAGTCGTTCAGTCGTGTCCGACTCTTCATGACCCCATGGACCAAGGCACGCCAGGCACGCCTATTCTTCACTGCCTCTCGCAGTTTGGCCAAACTCATGTTAGTAGCTTTGAGAACACTGTCCAACCATCTCATATTCTGTCGTCCCCTTCTCCTTGTGCCCTCCATCTTTCCCAACATCAGGGTCTTTTCTAGGGAGTTTTCTCTTCTCATGAGGTGGCCAAAGTACTGGAGCCTCAACTTCAGGATCTGTCCTTCTAGTGAGCACTCAGGGCTGATTTCTTTAAGAATGGAGAGGTTTGATCTTCTTGCAGTCCATGGGACTCTCAAGAGTCTCCTCCAGCACCAGAATTCAAAAGCATCCATTCTTCGGCGATCAGCCTTCTTTATGGTCCAGCTCTCACTTCCGTACATTACTACTGGGAAAACCAGTAAAAATCTCCAAATTAATTTATAATAATTTTCTTTTATTCTTATGGACAACATTTTCTACGTACAATTCTCCCATATTCCCCCCCCCAAGCTTTGACTATCTATCTGCCCTGTTGTCTCCTTTTCCCCACACCTCTTTTAATTTGTCTTCTTGATCTTCCATTTCTCCTAACATTCTATAAATTTCTCTGGTTTCCCCTTTTTCACAGACACCAGACATGCTTTAGCAGGCTTCCTCACAGGGAAGGACAACAGCTCAGCAGCAGAACAGGTGCTTTGCATGCAGAAGGCACCAGGTTCAATCCCTGGCATCTCCTGCAAGGGCTGGGAATGTCCCCTGACTGAAATTAAGAAGAGCCCCTGCCAATCAGGGTCATACTGAGCTAGCTGGACCCATAGCCTGACCTGTGTTCAGGGCCATCTTTACCCGGGGGTGCAAGGGGTGCGGCGCACCCGGGCGCCAAATTCGGGGGGGGCGCCCGCCGCTGAAGCCGCCTAAGCTCTTAACCGCGACCCCCAGGTGATTGCGGTCGATGGGTTATTTCCGTTCTCTTTTGCCAAAGAGCTGCAGAATCAACGTATCCGGTGCCCCCTCCCCCAGTGGTGTCTTTCATTTTCGCAAAAACGGAAAGATGGAGTTATCACTGCTGCTTCCCCCCCCCCTTCATGCTAGCAGTTTTCGGTGTTCCCCTCCTTAAAAGCTAAACAAATTTGACCTGCCCCCCCCCCAAAAAATGGGGGGCACTGGGTGGATTTTTGCACCCTGGTGCTGCATATGCTAAAGACGGCTTGCCTGTGTTCCTCTGTAAATTGGGCCTTTATACAGAACAATGAGGACTGGAATCCTGCTAACTTGAGTGCTACTTTTAAAATTCTAAATTTTTAAGTTTTTAAAGTGTATTTTATATCTGTATTTTAACTGTCTGTTCAATGATTATGTGGTTTTATGATTGTTAGCCGCCCTGAGCCCGGTTTTGGCTGGGAAGGGCAGGATATAAATAAAAGTTGTTTATTATTATTATTATTATTATTATTATTTTTCAGGGAACAGGGGAAGCTCAGTGGCAGAACACCTGCTTTGCATGCAGAAGGTTTCACATTCAATCCCTCCCCCGCCCAGCATCTACAGCTAGGTCTTGGAAATATCAACGCCTGAAATTGCTGCTGCCAGTCAGTGAGGACAGAACTGAGCTAGATGGACCAAGGAGCATGACGAAGCATGCAACAGAGTCCTGCGTTACTATGGGCTGTGCTGGACCACAGCTAAGGGGCCGCGCAGCTGCTTCGCATGCAGAAGGTGCCAGTTTCAATCGCCAGCATCTGTGGGTGGACTGGGAAAGATCACTGCCTGAAATCCCGGAGAGACACTGCCGGTCAGTGCAGACAATACTGACCCAGATGGATCTAGACCTGATGAAGAACAGACCTGATTCCTACTTTCCTAGGAACTCTGAGCGCAGCAAACAGACGTCCCTCGGCAAACAGGTCGTGCAAATCAGACATTTAGAGCGCTGAGGCTGGGGGCCGAGTCAAGGCAAGTGTAGTTGGAACGGAATCTGCTTGTTCAGAGCGGAGTCAACAGGAAACATTAGTGAGAAGCCATCCTTGTATGGAGTTACAGTTCTCCCAAGTTAGTTTCTTAAAAGCTCTGTTGACACATGCATGCTCATTATTCCATGAGTGCAGCACTCGGTGGTGACTTGCGTCTGTGAAAGAGCCGTCGTGTCACAAGCAAAGCATTAATCTCACCCAACATCACTCCAAACACAATGTTGGTACTACCCAGGACAGGATGGGGTTGTGCAGAGTTGTGAAGGCAGCAGAGAGCCTTGTTGGCTGCTCGCTCTCCACCTTAGAGCAGATTCATGCCACGAGGTGCCACAGAAAGGCACTGGACATAGTGAAAGATCCATCGCATCCTGGTCACCGTCTCTTTGAACTTTTGCCATCGGGGCGGAGATACAGGACGATGACGACAAGAACAAGCCGTCTTAGGAACAGCTTCTTCTCCAGAGCGATCGCGGCCTTGAATGGGAAGCCTGGACTTTGAAGTCATCTAACCTTACCTGTTATGTTTTATCATTGTACTAGTGAATTTAGCCCATTGATAACGGGCGCTAGATGCGCCGACGCCGCCCCCCGCCCAGCAGAAACCTCAGGCCGGCCAGGCTGCGCTCCTCTTGGCCGCCCGGCGCGCCGGGAACCCACGCGAGGGCTGAGAGGGGGCCCGGCCTCCCGCCGAGGCGGCCGGCCTGGCTCAGCCCACCGCGCCCCCCTCCACTGGCCGTGCCTCCCTCGGTCACCGCCGCCGCCTCCTTCTCCCCCTCAGGGATGCCGCGCCGCCGCCACCACCTCCTTCCTCCCTCCCTTCACCCGGAGCTGCCCCTTCCCGCGGCCATGAGGGGGCAATGCGAGCAGCAGCAGCAGCGCCGCCTCAGCTCCGCCGGTTCAGGAGGCCCCGTGGCCCCGGCGGCGGCTTCGGGCGGGTAGGCCTCGGGTGAAGCCGGGGGCTCGCGTGATCAGCACGGCCGGGGGAGAGAAGGAGCATGGCGGCGGCGGCCGGAGGAGGAGGAGGAGGAGTGTCTCTGTGTCGGACACGCCCCCCTCTCCGCCCGCTCCAATCCCTGTGTCCCTGTGGGACATGCGCAGTGGCAAAATGCCACTGACACACGGAACGCACGCAGGGACACAGGGACTTTATTATATAGGATGGTTTTAATCAGTGTTTTTGTAGTTGTTTTGTTTTTGTGTGGAGTGCCCTATCTGGGTGGATGGAGCAGCCAAGTAATTTTGTTGTCCCCAAAGGGGACAATGACAATAAAATATATTCTATTCTATTCTATTCTTTTTCCATGTAAGCCCATTATATATTCAGCTGCAAGTAACCAAACGTTGAGTATCCAAGGGAATGTACATGAACAAATGGCCCCCATCCTTTCTCCTCTACGTTGTCTACGTCACTTTTTGCCAATGTTAGTCTTGTGCTTTTCTGATAAACCTTGTGTAATAATAATAATAATAATAATAATAATAATAATAATAATAATAATTTATTATTTATACGCCACCCATCTGGCTGGGTTTCCCCAGCCACTCTGGGCGGCTTCCAACAGAATATTAAAATGCAATAGTCTATTAAACATCAAAAGCTTCCCTAAACAGGGCTGCCTTCAGATGTCTTCTAAAAGTCTGGTAGTTGTTGTTCTCTTTGACATCCGGTGGGAGGGCATTCCACAGGGCGGGTGCCACTACCGAGAAGGCCCTCTGCCTGGTTCCCTGTAACTTTGCTTCTCACAAGGAGGGAACCGCCAGAAGGCCCTCAGCGCTGGACCTCAGTGTTGTAGAGGGCCACCTGTACATGCGCATGTAGCATTGTGGCACATCTGTTCAGCTATTTCACTGGCTGCTAGTTCAAGGCAGCAAACCAGATGTTTGGCAAAGGTCCTTTGGAACAGCAGGTACAGCCCTGATGTTAAACCATAGTGCCATAGTTTCTGCAGACACTGTAGCATGCATTTGCCCCATTATGCGCTCCGTTGGCTGTGCGCACGACTTGGTGGGCCATTGCAGGTGTGTTCTTGAGGCATGTATGGCTCATAGAGCTCAGATCTGCAGAGCACATCAATTCTTAAAAACAACAAGGACATCATGGAGCAAGAGCTGGCAACCGAGATCAGGCTCCTGTGTCTTCAATACCAGGCAGCAGGAAAAGTTTCACTAACGGCCCTTGGGAGTGATTGGAAGAAGCTGAGTGTGTGTGTGACGTCTCCCTGCCACACATTTCATACCAGGAATGGAAGCTTCTCTAAAGCAGGATATAGCAGCCCATCCAAATATCCATTTCTCCCCAGCCTCTGCGTCCCAAAAGCCTGTTTCTTTTGTGCTTTAAGGTATGGCACCGAATAACATGAGACAAAGATTCCCATATCTTCTGTTGCATAATATGACAGATGGAATCCTGTGTAATGTGTCTCAGGTGTACTGTGTTTAAAAATAAAAATACGCTACCCGTATTTTTCGCTCCATAAGACGCACCTGACCATTAGACGCACCTAGTTTTTAGAGCAGGAAAGGGGGAAAGCCCCGTTTGGGGGGGGGGGTCAGCTCAAAGTTGTGCGGCTTTTTTTGCAAAGGGGGAAAGCCCCATTTTTTTGAGGATCAGCTCAAAGTTGTTGAGCTTACTTTGCAAAGGGGAAAAAACCTGTTTTTATGGGGTTCAACTCACAGTTCTGCAGCTTCTTTAGGAAAGGAAAGGGAGGCGTTTTTACAGTTTCCAGACAGATAATCTAATCAGCCAGTCACATGTCGTTGGGGAAACAAACAGCCTCTGTCTGCAGAACATTCAAAAATGGAGGCCTGGGCCAGAAAGGGAGCCAGCGATCGACCACACATTCGCTCCATAAGACACACAGACATTTCCCCTTACTTTTTAAGAGGAAAAAAGTGAGTCTTACGGAGCAAAAAATACAGTAATTTTTATATTTAATGCTTATATTTAACGGGAAACTGCGACTCAGAAGCGGCACTTGTGCAGAATCCGGTGACTCAGAGGTAGAGCCTGTGCCTTGAGTGCAGAAGGCCCCAGCTTCAGCCCCACACCAGCATCTCCAGGTAGGATTGGCGGAGATCACGGCTTGAAACCCCGGGCAGTGCACACAATGCTGAGCTGGATGGACCCAGGGTCTAGCCAAGTATGCAGCCGTTTCCCGTGGCCTGACTCTGCTTAAGCAGCTTTCCTATATTCCTAACCACAGGGCTGTGTAGGGCGGCTCCACAGATGGCGTCTTTGCCCCACCACAAAAGAGGTTTTTCCAGAGTTTCCCCCCACCCCAGAAGCCGCCACTATCGGATGTCTTTTGTCCCGGCGTCGCTTGCCTAACATGAAATTACTGCCCCAGGAGAGGTATCATTAGTCTAGGGGTGTGGGGTGTAATTTGCGCATGGGATCATTTATCTTGCCTTGGAGATCATTTATCTCCAAGGCAAGATTTGATTCAAAACAAAAGAAGGGATATTAGTAACAGCGCTTCGTCCTCAACCAATTCAGGGCACTTTGAGGGCTCCAGTTTGAGTACTGCAACACCCGAGACAGTCATCACATGCCATGAGACTGATGCCCCATACAGTTGAAGTTCCCCAGTACCACTGTAAGCAGTCAACGCTTCCCCCCAAAGAATTCTGGGAGCTGCAGTTTGTGACGGATGCTGAGAGTTGTTAGGAGACACACACACACCCTTCCCCATTCGCCTCACAAGAGCTAAGGTTCCCATGGTGGCTTATCTATCAATCCCTCTTTCCAAGGAACTCTGGGAATTGTAGCTCTGAGAGAGGAATGAGGGGTCTCCTATCAAATCACGGTGCTCTTAGCAAACTACATACCCTCCAACATGAAAATAGGGATGTCCCATTCCATAATGATAATTTTACTACGGTATGTAGACCCCACACATCTTACTGCAGGGGTCAGCAAACTTTTTCAGCAGGGGGCCAGTCCACTGTCCCTCAGACCTTGTGGGGGGCCAGACTATATTGGGGGGGATGAACGAATTCCTATGCTCCACAAATAATCCAGAGATGCATTTTAAAGGACACATTCTGCTCACGTAAAAACACACTGATTCCCAGACCGTCCGCTGGCCAGATTTAGAAGGCGATTGGGCCAGATCCAGTCCCTGGGCCTTAGTTTGCCTATCCATGTCTTATTGGGAGGCTCCCGATACGTATAAAAACATAATGAAACATTAAACATTTTTTAAGTCTTCCCTATGCAGGATTGGGGGGGGGGGGTGGATAACTCCAAACCCTCCAACATTTCTCCAAGGGAAATAGGGAAAGTGGGATCAAATAAAAAACCGGGACGGCTTCTCTAAATCAGGGACGTGGCTGGAAAATAGGGACACTTGGAGGGTCTGAAACTACAGCTCTCGGGATACTTTGGGAGAAGACAGAGCTGTTTAAAGCGGCTTTGTGGTCCTTTGACTGTATGGCGTTAATGTAGTCTATATGGTGGATGGAAACCTTCAGTGGAGAAGTGCAATTTTCACAGAGCTACAGTTTTTGGCGTGGCTTAGCAATCTCTCCCTGTTCACAGGCAGCACCAGATTTAGGGTGGTGCAAGCAGTTCATATAGGGACGCGGGTAGCGCTGTAGGTTAAACCACAGAACCTAGGACTTGCTGATCAGAAGGTTGGCAGTTCGCATCCCCGTGACGGGGTGAGCTCCCGTTGCTCGGTCCCTGCTCCTGCCCACCTAGCAGTTCGAAAGCACGTCAAAGTGCAAGTAGATAAATAGGAACCGCTCTGGCGGGAAGGTAAACGGCGTTTCCGTGCGCTGCTCTGGTTCGCCAGAAGCGGCTTAGTCATGCTGGCCACATGACCTGGAAGCTGTAGGCCGGCTCCATCGGCCAGTAAAGCGAGATGAGCGCCGCAACCCCAGAGTCGTCCGCGACTGGACCTAACAGTCAGGGGTCCCTTTACCTTTACCTTTATATAGCATATGGAGAATCAGAACTCGTTCCCCCCTTCTTTTCCCTTTATTTTCTCTCTTTTAGTTTTCGTGTTAAAAATGCTTGGTATTTGATGTTAACTTTTGTATATTGTTTTAAAAAAAAAAAAAAAAAAGCTTTAATAATTAATTAATTAATATGAAAGAGGCTCAGAGGACTGTCGCAGGATCTGGGTCGGTTCATGTGGGGAAGAGGTGGTCCTTGTGATCTTGGGGTCCTGAGCCACGTAAGACCTTATACTGTAGGTCAAAGCCAACACTTTGAATTGGGCCTGGATTGTTAATGCATGTTGGCAGACGCACACAAAGAGGAGAATTCTGAGGAAGACTGGAGTCCACCACCGGGAACTAGGCATGTCAGAGAATTCCAACCAAAACAGGGGCAGAAATCACTGGTGTTTGATTAGCCATCTCACGTCCGGAATGGAAATTGATTCAGCAAATGCATTCAGTATCCACTGCTGGTGGTCCTCTGTGTCTGCGAGAGATTTGCTGCTGTTCCTTCAACACGGCCCCAAATAGCAACTGTTGATCTGCGACAGCCATGACGAGCGTATGAAAGACCCACCTTGATTGGTTTGTTACGGAGCTCAGTTTGGCATGGTATCCCCTGCCCGTGATGGAAACAAAATGCATATCGAAGTAGACAAACTCGATCAGCAAGACTCGGGGGAAACACATCCAAACCCAGATAAAGGAAACCTGGGGAGGATGGAGAAATTACAGGACAAGATTCTGCCCCCAATTGTTAGGGAGGGGAGAATGCAGAGCCTCAGAACTTCAGAAGAGCCTTCTGGATCAGACCCAAAGACCCATCTAGTCCAGCACCCTGTTTTCACAGTGGCCAACCAGAGTCCTTCAGGAAACCCCCAAGTAGGGGATGAAGGCAAGAGCCCTCCCTCTGTGTACCTAATAACATATATGGGTACATAAGACCAAAGGCCCCTCAAGTCCAGCATCCTGTTCTCATGGAAGCCAACTAGATGACCCAATGGGAAACCTGAAAGCATGAATTCTATAACTTCTTTATCATGAAACAGCAGTGTTGGCACTGTCTAGTTTTCATGGCTTTCGATGCCACTTGGACCAAATTGATGGAAGTGGATGGAGCTATCCGTGGTCCTTACAATGAGTATAACTCCGTGTTCAGAGGAACTATACCTTCATGTTATGCTGGAGAACCTCAAGAGGTATGGTTGCAAGTGGAGATGGGATGGCAGCCCAGATGGACGTTTGGTCTGATTTGGAAGGTCACTTCCTAGCTTAGATGGTTTCTCTGAAAGATAAGTTTACCAATGGCTACAAGTCAGGACGTTCTCCTTCTACTGATAGGTAGTATATCTCTGGTTGCGAGGTTGCTCAGATTCTGCTTGTGGTCTTACCACAGGCAATTGGTCATCCAGGATGCTGGACTGTGGCCTGATCCAGCAGACATAATGTTTTTATGTTCCACCCCATCCTTGTTCACCCAAACCTACGCTGTGAAGGTGATTGGGGGTATGTCTAGTCCGATAGCTCACTGAGAAGGTGGGTCTCCATTTCTCCCTGGTTGTTGCCACAGAGCAAGTGATGCTATTTTAGGTTTTTTTTAATATACCTGTATATATATGACAGATTGGTTTTAGAAGAGCCAGAAAATATAGAAATATATACATATATAAAGCTAAACAACCCGTTTGGAGGCGACAAAGGTGTAACTGGCTGGGCTGGGCTGGAGATGAATCAGACCGTCATCCCAGGAGGGTGTCGCCTCCCTTCTGCCGGCACAATTAAGAACCGTATAAAAAGGGACCGGCTCCACAGGGCAACGAAAGCTACTTCCCCAACGCCTCTGAGCCACTTGATTTTGCAGAGCCAGGTGAGTAGCCTTGCCGTAGCCTGAAGGGTGGAGGGGGAAACCGGTGGACAGCAGGGACGTTGGAAAGAACCTCCGCTGCGTGGAACGTAGGAAGGAGCCTTCTACTGAGTCGCCCTGTTGGTCCATCTAGCTCAGTGTTGTCTCCACTGACTGCTAGTGGCTCTCGGGGCAGGGAGGGGGGCGGTTCAGGCATTAGTGACATTCCCAACCCTGGCTGCAGACGCATTCCTTCTCTCACTTGGAGGAGACCCTTCCTGTTCCCCTCTCTGAGCTACAACTCCCAGAGTTCCCTGCGAAGAGGGGTTGGTTGTTAAACCACTCTGGGAACTGTAGCCCAGAGGGGGGGGTGCAGGGGGGTCTCCCAGCAACTCCTAGCACCCTTAACAGCCGACAGCAACCTGGGTTCTTTGGGGGAAGCCATGACTGTTTACAGTGGTGTCCTAAATGTATGGTGCAAATGTGGCCTTCGTTGGCTATCACTCAGTGTTTTCTAATTATATGCAACTGTTTCTAGACGAGTTTTTGTAATAATAATAATAACAACAACAACAACAATAATAATAATAATAGGCACTCCATTTCAGAAAAGGTTTTAGAATGTTAGGAATCTAGGAAGCTGCATTATACAGACCATCTTACTCAGTACAGTGGTACCTCGGAAGTCGAACGGAATCAGTTCCGGAAGTCCGTTTGACTTCCAAAACGTTTGCAAACCAAGGTGCGGCTTCTGATTGGCTGCAGGAAGCTCCTGCAGCCAATCGGAAGCTGCAGAAGTCACCTCGGATGTTCGGGTTCCAAAGAACGTTCGCAAACCGGAACATGCACTTCCGGGTTTGCGGTGTTCGGGAGCCAAAACGTTCGAGACACAAGGTGTTCGGGATCCAAGGTACGACTGGACTGTCAACACTGGCTGGCAGCAGCTCTCTGTGGTTTCAAGCAGGGTCGTAGGGTGGTAGCCGACAAAGATCTACTCCACATAGCCCTATTGAACACAATGGACCTAAATTAGCCATGTGCATTCATTCCGATGCGTCTGCTCTGAGTAGAACTTAAGCTGGCTACAACCTTTAATTAGTGCTATTAAACGTATGTTTATCCTGCTTAGTAACAGAACAGTCTCTCAGCTTGATTCACCTACCGTTGTTGGGCGACAAACTGGGCAGGATGCAAAAGGTCATGTGCCTCATACGAGCGGAAGCAGCCCATTCACTCCTATGGCGTGCGTAGATTAGCCTAAAATCATCTCACTTGAAATGATGCGGTTCCTAAACAAAGCCATTGGAAAATGCTTAAATCTTTCACAAACAAATCCTTTTTGCTGGGAACCATAGGAGGGGAAAGGGCTGTTGCGCTCAGATCCTGCTTGCAGGTTTCCCACAGGCCTCTGAGAACAGGGTGCTGGACTAGGTAGGCCATTGACCTGATCAAGAACAAATGCTCTTTTTATTTTGTTATGTTTAGATGTTTTTGTTGGTAATTGTCAGATTCCCTTATTGGTTGTTCAATAGTAAGACCAAGCCATCTTGTCTTTAAGTCTCTTTATTTTGTGCAAAGCTATTTACAGTGCAGAGTTCAGTTCCTCACGTCTGCTCAGTCACTAGCAAAATCCGGAAGTGCCCCCCTTCTGTTTTGGCGCCAACACCAAAGCCTCGGCATCCGGAATTGCCGCCTTCTCCTCCTACGTGAGATAGGCGCCGGAACTGACGCCTCCCCCTCCGAGAAAGTCTGCTGGGTGGTGCCAGGTCTCTCAGCAACTCCCTGGACACCTGGCACTCCCTGGCTCCCAGCCACTAACTGCTCCTCCCCCGAAGAGGGGCTGCCAGATTCACTCGAAGATGAATCTGTCGTTAACACAGGCTGTGGGTCCCTGTATGCACTCAGAGCTGGACTGGCAGGGGTGGGCAGATCCCTGACAGTAATGATGGTGATAGTGAGACATCCATGGATGCTGTGTATGTGTGGGGGTCTTTTGGGCGGAGGTGTTGTCCAGAACCTTTGCTTTTATCTCCCATGCCTATTCATGCAGATTTAATGCACCAATGAACTGTTTTGAAGCAGGGGAACTATTAAATTCAGATTCGCCTGCACCTGGTGGGGTAACACTCCCTCTGAAGGAGTGCGTATGTATTTTGGGAGTACAGTGGTACCTTGTTTTGAGTCCGCGATCCATTGCAGACGCTCGACAAAGCGCCACTCTGCGCACGCACGCAGAGCAGTTTGCGTTTTTGCACATGCGCGAAGCACGATTTAGCGCTTCTGCACATGAGCGAGCGGCAAACCCGGAAGTAACGCGTTCCGGTACTTCCAGGTTTGCCGCAGACATTCGCCGAAATGGACGCTCGACAGGGCGGACGTTCATGGAGATATTACCATACTCCTGTATTCTTTGCTGTCACTCGAGGCTCCGGTAGCCTCAGTGGCCCAGAGTGCCTTCCATCAGCTTCGGCTGGTGGCCCAGCTACGCCCCTAACTGGACAGGGATAGCCTAACTATGGTTGTCTATGCTCTGGTGATCTCTAGGTTAGATTACTGCAATGTGTTATACATAGGGCTGCCTCTGAAGATGGTTCAGAAACCTCAGCTGGTGCAGAATTCAGCAGCCAGGTTGCTCACCGGAGCAAGACGGTTTGAGCATATTATACCGATCCAGGTCGCCGAGACCATATAACATCGGTCCTGAAAGTCCTACATTGGCTCCCAGTACGTTTCCGAGCACAATTCAAAGTGTTGGTGCTGACCTTTAAAGTCCTAAACGGCCTCGGTCCAGTATACCTGAAGGAGTGTCTCCACCCCCATCGTTCTGCCCGGACACTGAGGTCCAGCCCCTCCTCAAGGAGGAGACACACGAAGGAGGGCCTCAGAAGATGATCTCAGGAACCGGGTAGGTTCATATGAACCCACCCGGACCATGAGATCATCTCAGGCCCTTCTTTGTGTGCCTCTTCCTTGAGAGGTCCGGAGGGTGGCAACACAAGAACGGGGCCTTCTCTGCAGTGGCTCCCCATCTGTGGAATGCTCTCCCCAGAGAAGTTCTCCTTGGTAGCCTTCATTATATACCTTTAGGCACCAGGCGAAAACATTTCTCTTCTACCAGGCTTTTGGCTGACTAATATCTCTTTTAATGTGTTTGTGGGAGGGTTTGGGGGAGAAGGATTTTTTTGGCTTGTTTTGTTCTTGTTTTTATTATGTATTTTTGTGGTTTTATCTGTGTTTTTATGCTGTGAACCACTATGCGATCGACTGTTGAAGGGTGGTACACAAATTTACTACATAATAATATGTTCTGCAGTGAGGGGTGCAGACTGGAACAAACGGTTTTTGAAAAGCTCCCATTTGCTAGCAAAAGCTGGTCTCCATTTCCCAAAGGAAATTAAATAGGAAAGGGTTGGGCTTAGGTTCCAAAGACTGGGAGTCGATCCCCATTTAGATCGGCCTACTGAATCTATGTTGTGAAACCAGGCATGAGGGACAACATGAGGCCCTCTGAATATTGTTGGACTCACACCTCCAACCAGGCAAGGAAGAGACCTCTTAGCTACAACACAAGGCCACAACAATGCTGTAGAACGGGCATGTCCAACAGGTAGATCATGATCTACTGGTAGATCACTGGATGTCTGTGGTAGATCACTGGTAGATCACTGGATTCCCACAAAGAAGCTCAACATCTTTGGCTCCCCTAAGAAAAGCTCAACAGCTTTGACCTGAACCCCCAAAAAGGGGGTAGATCACTGCCAGTTTTTAACTCTGTGAGTAGACCGCAGTCTCTTGGGAGTTGGCCACCCCTGCTGTAGAACAAGGTGAAAGAGGCAGGAGGGTGTCAAATATTAACATCACACAGGGTGTCACTGGATTTTGAGAGCCCAAAGTCTGCCACTGCTATGTGACACATTTTGGTAAAAGCACTCCAGGAGGATGTGAAATAGGGTTCATGATGGGAGTAGCCTGCGACAGGAGGTTACAGATATTTCTGGGAGCCAGATAGGCAGACTTGGAGGACCACAACTGCCTGGCCACACACAACCCCCACATGCCTGTTCTAACCCTGTTCTGAATTGGGGAGGAATGGGATTCCTGGTAAATTAGCCAGACATATCTCCCATGTCAACCAAAAGTTGAAGTTTTTACAATGATAAGAAAAGAAAAAAACTTACAGAGGAAAATAAGAATGAGAAGGGGGGGGGGTGATGCCAGAATAATATCACTATGTAACATCAATGCAGACATGGAACATGAAGGCAGCATATATATTGTTTATTTTATTTTATTTTATTTTATTTTATTTTATTTTATTATAAACAAGAATGTTATACAAATAAGTATACCAAGTTTTCTCATGTCATTTGTATATCACAAAAATAGCATAATGTTGAAAAATATCTACAACATAAGTTTCATTATTAGTGGTCAATGATTGTTGTGATTTAACAAGTATTTGGGAAAGAAAATGTAGTGCCTTTACCGATATGTTGAACACATGGTGGATCAAACGAAAATGTTTATCCTAATTCCCTTGCCTACTTAATATGTGTACACCATATAGACACAGATATGGTAAGAATGAAATATGATAAAATAAGATAAAATAAGAGAGCATGGGTGTATTGTATCTTATCGATTGCCTTTTCATGTAGCCCATTCTATAGCATAAACTGAACTGACCCTCGGTCCGTATGCCTCCGTATTCATAAATGATATTAAAGCAAACCAAACTCCTAGTGGTTCAGCAATAAAACTGCTAGCACATTTGCAAAGCTAAGTAGAGTTCGGTATGCTTTCCTTGTGCCTAAAACCTGTCATTTGCACTGGACCGAACAGAGATTTTTCAGTTTATGTGATATTCTTCGCCAATAAGTCTATCTCAATAAAAAGGTTTTTTATTTTTGTTTTTTTATTAAATTTTCCGTTTTACATTTTAGAATATTCATTTAAACAACCTTAGAATATCAATGGCTTCCCTTCCTCTCTTTCCATGGTTTATTTTGTCCCTGCATATTTTACATAAACAAACGATTCAGTATTCCATGATTACACCCACCCAAACTCATTTACACTGTTGAATTTATTTAATTCAATAAAAAAGTTTTGTTTTGTTTTTAATTAAGCCATCTGTTTCAGCCCTCAGGGGCGTTGGGGGGGGGGAGTGTCCTGTGCTAATGGTGACTCTTTCTCTGACTAGTCCCAGCTGAACTGTTGTGAAGATGCCTTACCTCCTGGGCAGCATTTGCACCATCATTGGGGTCTTTTACAAGTATGCAAAGCGGCATGGCAACTGCTCCACCATGAACAGGAGGGAGATGAAGCGGCTCATCTTGAAGGAGTTTGGTGAGGTCATCAAGGTGAGCTGGAGTTCTGATGGAGAAACAAGCACTAATTGGGGAGGGGCATTGGCCAGTCTGCCAGGGACAAGGGTAGTGCAATCATGACTGTTCCTCTTATTTAAAAAATGAATAAACCTTTATTGCACTCTGTTGAAGGTGCAAATTCCAAATTAACCTGGATTTAGTCTATAGTTATTTCATTTTTTGGAAATATTTAAATTGTTATCCATTCTTCTTATTGATGAATCTATTGTTTTACCTTTTTTGTGAACTGCTTTGAGGGTCTGCCGGGTTACAGTCAAGCTGTGTGTGATTTTTATGAAATAATAAATAAATGAAACAAACAAAACAGATGTGACAGGCTCAACTTGGAGCGCAAATACTACTGCTCTGGTAAAGAAGGCCCAGCAGAGAATTTATTTCCTCAGACTTTTAAAGAAGAACAATCTGAGTGAGAGACTGCTGGTGTCCTTCTACCGAGGCTCCATAGAGAGCATTCTTACATACTGTATTTGTGCTTGGTTCTCCAGCTGCACAGCCAGGGAGAAGATGATCCTTCAGAAGGTCATAACCACAGCCCAAAATATTATTGGTCATCCTCTCCCATCTCTGGAAGAACTATACAGTTCCCGTCGCCTTAAAAAGGCTAACAATATTTTAAAGGATCCATCTCATCCAGGACATAGCCTCTTTGCACCACTGCCTTCGGGTAGAAGATATAGAACAATTAGATCAAGAACAAATAGATTGAAGAACAGTTTCTACCCAAGAGCTATAACCATCTTAAACGCTGTAACCAGATAATATGACCTTGGAGAGCTGTGATGGGTGTATGTGTGTGTATGTGTGGTTTTCCTTGGTGTGTGTGTGTTTGGTGCTGCTTTTTGTTTTGTTTTTTCTTTCTTTCTGTTTTTACGGGGGGGCATGCAATTTCGTTGCACTTGTATAGCGTTGTGCTTGTACTTGTGCAATGACAATAAATTATCTTATCTTATCAAGGCAGTTCAAGATGCACAGATCATCGTAATACTTTCCAGCATGTGTGTATTTTCTTTATGGAGTTTCGAGGTGAAGAAAGTAACTCAATAGGTCCCTGGAGGCATTAACCTTTGAACTTGTATAGTCAATAAGCCCTTTCTCGAATGGGTCCTTTATCTGTTGTCCCCTTTTGTGTTGATTGATCTAAAAGAGCATTTTGCCAACCTTTTCCTGCAAATCCTGCAAGGTATCCCGCTTCTAAGCTACCGCAGCTCAACAGCTGTCTAAGTTTGAGATCTAATTCTCCAAAAAACATATTTAACGCAACCAAGGTTAGAGATGTCCAGACTTTTGCTGATGAACAGGATTTCATCAGAGTTAAAGGGTAACCCCCTCTGCCTTCTCCATCTTTCTTTTTTTTTTTTAAATAAGAATTTTATTGGGTTTTGTAATTAAAACAAACAATTAACAAACAAACAAAAGAATCATCATTTCTAACACAATTTCTGCTATTTGGTCATATAAACATACATAACATAGGTCAGTGTTTCTCAACCCTGTGCCTCCAGATGTTTTTGGCCTACAACTCCCATCATCCCTCGCTAGCAAGACCAGTGGTCAGGGATGATGGGAGTTGTAGGCCAAAAACATCTGGAGGCACAGGGTTGAGAAACACTGACATAGATCATATTTTCCCCTCTATTTTTTATACACATCTTTGGGGTGACTTCCTCACGTCCCCCCTGCTGCGTTTCATTTTATATCATTTTAGTAATCTCTTGACATCTTCAAATATCTTTTATAATTCACACTAGTGTTTTTTCCTTAATCAACAATCTTAACCTATATCATCTATCATTGATACATCATACTATCTATTTAGTCTGCAGTCTCTTATATAATCCAACTTTTATTTCAACCTTTAAGTCTTACAATGCTTTTTAAAATAGTCTTTTAGTTTTTTCCAGTCTTTTTCCACTGTATCCTCCCTCTGGTCGCGGAGTCTTCCGGTCATTTCGGCAAGTTCCATATAGTCCATCATTTTCATTTGCCAGTCTTCTATTGTAGGTATGTTCTGTGTTTTCCAGTTTCTCGCAATGAGGATTCTAGCTGCTGTTGTGGCATACATAAAGAAAATTTGGTCTTCCTTGGGGACCACCTGGTTCACCATTCCAAGTAAAAAAGCTTCTGGTTTTTTAGCAAAGGTGTTTTTCAACACTTTTTTCATTTCATTATATATCATCTCCCACCTTTCTCCATCTTTCAGAACCCTTGTGACCCTGAGACGGTTGAGATGACCTTCCAGCTGCTGGACATCAATGGGGATGGCTTGGTGGACTTCAGCGAGTACCTGCTGCTCATCTTCAGAGTGGCCAAGGCCTGCTACAGCCACCTGCAGCCCAGAGAATGCCTCCTTCAGCAGGGAGAAGCCCGCAGAGCCTCACGTGAAGGGGAACCTCGGGGGGAAGGACGAGACCACCGCCCTCTAAGGGAGGATGAAAGGGAAGGGAGCTATGTTCGCGAGAGGCGGGACTCTGACCGCACATGGCTTCGTCAGCTGGAAGCTGCCACTAGAGACGAGGGGAGAAGAGATTCCTTTCCACGGGACTCTGTTGCCCGAGCAGTTGAGAGGAGCCGTCATGCTCGTGATCAGGAGTTGAGGGATGATCGTGGGAGGGACCACCCATTCCGTGAGCCTCAGGATTCGGAAAATGAACATGAAGACTGGCCACATGGGTCCGAAGAGCAGGCAGATGTGGGGACTCGTCAGCAGCCTCTTGGAGATGAGCCACGTAGGAGTGAAGCTGGCCGTCGTCAACTAAGACGTAGAGAACCTGAGATGGAAGAGGACCATCGGCGCCAATCGCGGGAGCATGTCCAGAGAGAGGATGGTGAAAGACGTCCTCTGCTACGTGATCCTCGGCTATGGGAAGGCGATGAAAGTGAGCAATATTCCCAAGAGGCCACACAAAGAGGCGAAGGTGAGAGGCGACATCAAGCACGAGAGACTGAGCATCAACTGGAGGAGGAGGAGGAGAACATGCGCAGGCCACAAGTGTCTGGACCATGGATAGATGAAGAAAGCCACAACCATCGACGTGCAGCACGGGAAATCAGATCTGATTATGGAAGATCTCGCCCATCCCGTGAACCCCAAGAATGGGAAGATGGAAGGAGGGAGGATTACGGACGTGAAGCTGAGCGGAGGTCTGGCAGACGTGACCAGCGTGTATCTGATGCCCGCAGGGATCAAAGATCTGACCGTGAACCAGTAGATTGTGATGATGAATGCCACTCATTTCCTAGAGAGGGCGAGAGGACATCTCGGTCCCGTGATGCAGAACAAGAGCAGAGAAGGTCTCCGATGCTTGAGGAAGAATACAGAGAGAGATCCAGGTCTAGTGATCCTGACTACAGAGTGGATGAGCAGAGAAGGCAGCGTCGATACACAGCTCAGTCCAGAGAGGCTGAGCTCCGTGAGCCTGACATAAGAGAATCTGAACGGAGGAGGCGCCAGCCTGTGGATCAAGACGAGTGGGCCAGACCTTATCCACGTGAGTCAACCACAAGAGCAGAACGGGAAGACCAGCGAGGGTCTCGTGATCCAGAACGCTGTGAGCGTCAGTGGAGTGGGCTCCTTCCTTACGAATGTAAACCTACAGACGGTGAGACGAGAAGGCCCCGATCTCGTGAGTCAGAGCTCAGAGAGGGTGACCGGAGAAGGTCCCAAGGACGTGCACAAACCCCAGAAGATGGCAGGAGACGGGAGCAGTACCATCAGGATGAGGCCCAAGAGGAGGAGAATCGGAGGAGGAGGAGACCCCTGTCTGGTGACCTTCAACCTTGTGACTATGAATCCTGCAGGCCTCAAAGATGTGAACGAGAACCAAGAGGTGATGGTCAGAGGCAGCCTTTGGACAGAGATGTTGAGAGAAGGATGCCTGAAGCCCAAGAATCTGCTCAACGAGAAGGTAGCCGAGGAAGGCAGCAGCGTTATGACTCTGAGACCCAAGAAAGAGTGAGCAGGAGGAGGCCGCAGTCACGTTATTCTGAGTCCTGGGAAGATGAGAGAAGGAGACCTGAGCAGGCTGACTTCAATGATGATGAGAGGGAGAGGTCCCAGGAAAGACAGTCCCTTTCCAGACCAAGAGAAGAAGACAGGTGTTATCTATCAGTAGGCGGCCGAAGGGAGTGCGATCGGGGCAGGCGACAGGAATACAGTGGCCAGAGGCGCAATGTTGACCAAAGTGGTGATGGACAAGAGAGGCGGACCCCATTGCGTGACTTTGATGCTGAAGATGCTGAGCAAAGGCGATCCCAGTCACGTGATATTGAGCCAAGAGACAGTGAGCAGCAGAGAAGAACCCAGTCACGTGACACTGATGGCCAGAGGCGAAGCCAGAGGCGAGATGTTGACCAAAGTGGTGATGGACAGGAGAGGAGAACTCCATTGCGTGACATTGATGCTGAAGATGCTGAGCAAAGGCGATCCCAGTCACGTGATATTGAGCCAAGAGACAGTGAGCAGCAGAGAAGAACCCAGTCACGTGACACTGATGGCCAGAGGCGAAGCCAGAGGCGAGATGTTGACCAAAGTGGCGATGGACAGGAGAGGAGAACTCCATTGCGTGACATTGATGCTGAAGATGCTGAGCAAAGGCGATCCCAGTCACGTGATATTGAGCCAAGAGACAGTGAGCAGCAGAGAAGAACCCAGTCACGTGACACTGATGGCCAGAGGCGAAGCCAGAGGCGAGATGTTGACCAAAGTGGCGATGGACAGGAGAGGAGAACTCCATTGCGTGACATTGATGCTGAAGATGCTGAGCAAAGGCGATCCCAGTCACGTGATACTGAGCCAAGAGACAGTGAGCAGAGGAGGAGAACCCAGTCACGTGACACTGATGGCCAGAGGCAAAGCCAGAGGCGCAATGTTGACCAAAGTGGTGATGGACAGGAGAGGCGGACCCCATTGCGTGACATTGATGCTGAAGATGCTGAGCAAAGGCGATCCCAGTCACGTGATACTGAGCCAAGAGACAGTGAGCAGAGGAGGAGAACCCAGTCACGTGACACTGATGGCCAGAGGCGCAATGTTGACCAAAGTGGTGATGGACAGGAGAGGAGAACTCCATTGCGTGACATTGATGCTGAAGATGCTGAGCAAAGGCGATCCCAGTCACGTGATACTGAGCCAAGAGACAGTGAGCAGAGGCGGAGAACCCAGTCACGTGACACTGATGGCCAGAGGCAAAGCCAGAGGCGAGATGTTGACCAAAGTGGTGATGGACAGGAGAGGAGAACTCCATTGCGTGACATTGATGCTGAAGATGCTGAGCAAAGGCGATCCCAGTCACGTGATACTGAGCCAAGAGACAGTGAGCAGAGGAGGAGAACCCAGTCACGTGACACTGATGGCCAGAGGCGCAATGTTGACCAAAGTGGTGATGGACAGGAGAGGAGAACTCCATTGCGTGACATTGATGCTGAAGATGCTGAGCAAAGGCGATCCCAGTCACGTGATACTGAGCCAAGAGACAGTGAGCAGAGGCGGAGAACCCAGTCACGTGACACTGATGGCCAGAGGCAAAGCCAGAGGCGAGATGTTGACCAAAGTGGTGATGGACAGGAGAGGAGAACTCCATTGCGTGACATTGATGCTGAAGATGCTGAGCAAAGGCAATCCCAGTCACGTGATACTGAGCCAAGAGATAGTGAGCAGAGGAGGAGAACCCAGTCACGTGAAACTGATGGCCAGAGGCGCAATGTTGACCAAAGTGGTGATGGACAGGAGAGGAGAACTCCATTGCGTGATATTGATGCTGAAGATGTTGAGCAAAGGCGATCCCAGTCACGTGATATTGATCCAAGAGATAGTGAGCAGAGGAGGAGAACCCAGTCACGTGACACTGATGCAAGGGACAGTGGCCAGAGGCAAGCCCTGACACGTGACACTAACCAAAGAGATAGTGAACAGCAGCGGAGAGCCCTGTCCAGGCACACTGATGTTAGAGGGAGTAATGAGGGGCGAATCCAGACTCATGAGGTTGACCCAAGACGTAGCGACCAGCGAACACAAACTCAGTCACATGACACTGAACAAAGAGACAGTCAACAGAGGAGAGTCCAGTCACACTATAGCGATGCAACAGATGGTGAGCAGAGAAGAACCCGCTCAGGGGACCCAAGGTATGATGAACAGCAAAGAAGAGCACCAGCACAGGACACCAATGCTACAGATGTTGACCGGAGGCAAATCCAGGCCCGTGGCACTGACCCGAGAGAAGGTGAACAGCAAAGGAGACCCCAATCGCATGACGCCGAACCAGCAGATGCTGACCAGAAGCAAACACCGACACGTGGTGCTGACCCCAGAAACGGTGAGCAGCGTCGTCGAGTCCTGTCACGGGACACTGAACAAACAGATGGAGAGCAAAGGCAGAATCAATTGCACAGTGTGGATGCCAGGGATGCTGCCGCGAGAGACGGCAGGCAGCAAAGGAGAACTCAGACCCGTGACGTTGACTCGAGAGATGCTCAACAGCAGAGGAGAACGCAGTCACGTGATGCTGAACCAATAGACGGTGACCAGAGGCAAACCCAGACCAGTGAGGCTGGCTCAAGAGAGAGAGAGCAAACTGAGTCACGTGACACTGAGCAGGGGGTGTCCCGAGAACAGCCCCGCGATTCTGAACCCAGGGACAACGTTCAGAGGAGGCAAGTTGTGCCAGATACCCAAGTGGCTCAGCCAAGTCGCGTCCGACAAGCTGAGCCTCCAGCGCAAGACGTTGAGGGGAGCAGAGCCCCCCCAAGTGAGGTTGCACCCAGCGCTGACATGGCCAGGAGGCCCCGACCACGAGAGCAGGACCCTGAAGAGAGGGTGCTGGGAAGGCAGGGGCCGGCTGAGTCTGGAGAAACTCAACCAAGACCAAGTGAAAGGGAGAGAGCTCCGTCACGTGAGCCTCAGCGGAGCGATGGGGAGCAGGGCAGAGCACGGCCACGTGGTCCCGAGCCACGGCAGTCCACAAGAGGTCTGTGTGGCCCAGAACGGAGCAGGGCTGAGAGAAGCCAGCCACAACCACGTCAGCCGGGGCCCCAGGAAGGAGACCCAAGGAGGCAACAGACTCAAGACCCTGGACCCACTGATAGCAAGACCTCCCAGCCTCGTGAGCCACAGGCCACGGAGCGCCAGCGAGGAAGACCCAGCACAGAACCCAGAGCTGAGGGCAAATCTGAAGAGAGAGAAGGGGCTCGGGAACAACAGTCCAGGGCGGTCGAACAACGGCAAAAGCCTGTCCAGAGTGCATCCTGCAAAGAAGAAAGTGGCTGCCCTGGGTCGATGGAACGACAGTCCGAGGAGGGTGACAGAAGCAGCCCACAGGCCCGAGAACCCCAGCCGCCATTGGAGGAGGTTGGCGAGCTTGGCACAAAAAGACCACCAGGTGCCGCCACCGCGAGCGAGAGCAGCCCTGAATCGAGCGAGGCTGGCGGCTCCCAGGAGAAGCCGGGTTTTCTGTGTGGTGACAAAGTGCCGCTGGTTTGCAACCCTCTCTATCAATATCTCCTGGCCCAGAAGAAGCAAGAGCAGCCATAGGCAACCCAGGAAAGATTCAGGCTGAGACCACCACCTCCTCTGCCATCTGTCCATCCACGGGTGCAATCGAAATCAGGGATGGATAACATTTGTGGCCCTCCAGATGTTGTTGGACTCCATCAGCCCCAGCTGGTATGGCCAATGAACAGCCTGATGGGAGTCGGGGTCCAGCAAGATCTGAAAGGCCATAGGTGTCCCCCAACCCTGCTTTGGGTTGTCTATGACCCTCCTGGGTTCTCATCCACTCTTCTGATCAGCCTTACGTCAGTGGTCCCAACCAATCAGGGAGAGCACACCATTGGTGTGTCCCTGGCCTCTTAGATGACAGCCATTATTTTAGATTGCCTGTTTCCCCCAATGGGTTTTCTTCTAATCAGTTCTTCTAATCAGCTCTCAATCAGCCCTTTGCTTCACAAAATTGGTATTTATGCTAGCATGCTATCATATATGTACGCTGAACATCCCTACTTGAAAAGCATAGTGGTTCATGGCTTACACTTCTGTCTTACAGCACAATCTTACTCGTGTTTACTCTGACGTAAGCCCTACCACATTCAACAGAGCCAACTCAGATTACGTATGCTTTGAAACATCAGGATGGACTGGGTTCTGGCATAAACAAATGTTCTAAATTAAGGACCTAGACTACCTGTAATTGGGATTGTGCTGAATTTTTGCCCACTGAGGGCAAAAAGAGGGGTTTACAAACAAACACCCCTTCTTTATCTTTGTTTGGTGAGATGTTTGTCCCAGGTCACATCTGTTTCTGTTGATAATCTGCTGCCTCGGTGCCATTTAAGTTTTAAAAAATGGCATTCCTCCTGAGATGACCCCAGTCAGCCAGGGGTCATGCAGGCACCCATAAGCATCATGCATGTGGTCAAACAAGGGCCACGTCAGTACCCCACATGCATCATCCCCAAAGTTGTCCCAGCCAATCAGGGACCATGCAGACACCCACACGCATCATTCTTAAGGCGATCCTAGCCAATCAGGGATCATGTAAGCACAATGGAATTTTGCTTTTCTCCTTCAGAGCGAACGCTTGTACTCCTCTGCAGATTTACGAAAATTGAATAATCACTCCATAATCACAACTAAAACATATATGATTAATCTGCTAACGTTGATTGAATCGGGGGCGGGGGGGCAGCCCGACTCTTTTCCTGCTTCTGCCAAGGGGATATTGATGGTGGTTTCAGAGGGACTGTGATTAAATGGCCCTGCCTTGACTTAGATTCTGCCCCCTTCGGATGCAACACCTCTCCGTCGGCAGCTGGTGGAACAACAGAACCCTTGGCTCTGACCTCCTTTGCAAGGGGGTTGGGTCTGATTGCTATAGGGGCATGAAGGCGCCCCCTCTTCCAGTGCTTGCAGCTATAGATCTTCTGTATTATGTGATGGTACTCAATAAATGGCTCTAGAAAGCATTGGCTCTTCTGTTTCATCCTCTTTTTTCAACTTAGATGATCAAGGGGGTGGAGCGACTCCCCTTTGAGGAAAGGTTGCAGCACTTCAGACTTTTTAGTTTAGAGAAAAGGCAAGTAAAGGGGGAGATATCGCATAAGGTTTTTTGTAAAAAAATAATAAATGCATTTCATGGAGAAAGCGGACAGAGAAATGTTTTTCTCCTGCTGGATCTTGTGGGAATCCAGCGAAGCTGAATGTTGGGAGATTCAGGACAGATCAAAGAAAGTCCTTCTTTGTGAAGCATACAGTTAAACTAAGGAACTCACTGCCTCAGGAAGCCGTGACTGCCACCAACCTGGCTGGCTTTAGAAGAGGCTGTCTTGCCCAAGGCAAGGTGCTTCTTTTAAAATGAGATTCAGAAGCAATACAAAATACACAAGTGAGTTGGATTATTTTATTCTACTGTAAAACAGTAATATAATAATAATAATAATAATAATAATAATAATAATAATAATTTATTATTTGTACCCCACCCATCTGGCTGGGTCTCCCCAGCCACTCTGGGCGGCTTCCAGCAAATATTAAAAAACAATACATTGACATGTTACAGATTAAAAACTTCCCTAAACAGGGCTGCCTTCAGGTATTTCCTAAATGTTATGTAGTTGTTGATCGCTTTGACCTCTGGTGGGAGGGCGTTTCACAGGGCGGGCGCCACCACCGAGAAGGCCCTCTGCCTGGTTCCCTGTAGCTTTGCTTCTCGCAGGGAGGGAACCGCCTGAAGGCCCTCGGCAGTTCCCTCACTGCGAGAACAGCAAGCAAAGAACAGTGGTACCTTGGTTTTCGAACGTCTCCATTGACGAACATTTCGGTTTTTGAACGCCGTAAACCCGGAGAACAATGTTGAACTATAATTCCCACCTTCCCTGACTTTTGGCCATGTTGGCTGGGGAATGATGGGAATTTGGAGCAAAATGTTGGCCTGTTCTGGTGTGTGTGGAGAGGCATTTTAAAAGTGCTCTTTATTTAATCTATCCCATTGATAAATTGCTTCCCATAAAATATCCCAAACTGATTTCCCTATATATAGCGAGAGAGAGAGCGCTATATTTTATATCAATAGTAAAAACAATTACACAATTTCATAATAATAATAATTTTATTATTTATACCCACCCAACTGGCTGGGTTTCCCCAGCCACTCTGGGCGGCTTCCAGCACATTAAAAAATTCTAAAACATTAGACATTTAAAATTTCCCGATACAGAGTGTCTTCTAAAAGTCAGATACCCTATATACTCGAGTATAAGCCTAGTTTTTCCGCACATTTTTTGTGCTGAAAAAGCCGCCCTCGGCTTATACTCGAGTGAGGCAGGCAGTGGCTCCTATGAAGCTTTCCCAGGTTTTTTGTGGTAAAATTGGGTGCCTCGGCTTATATTCGGGTCGGCTTATACTTGAGTATATAGGGTAGTTGTTTATTTCCTTGACGTCTGATGGGAGGGCGTTTCATCCATAAATGCAATTATAGCTTCTTCTTTTAATCACACACTAACAATGAAAAACGCAAGAACCATTTCAAATCCAATGCAGATATGGGCAGGAAACGAGAAATCCATCTGAAAGGATAATGGGGGGGGGGGGGGAGGTCATCAAATAGGTGCCAGAGAGCCGGTAGAGATGGCTCTTCGCGGCCACCAGGTGGAGTCAGAGAGTCAACAATCTGACAGCCGGTTACCATATTTTCCCATGTATAAGACTAGGTTATTTTCTTGAAAAATTAAGATTAAAAATTGGGGTCGTCTTATACATGGGGGCATTTTTCTCCCATTTTCTCAATTTGGAGTCCCCAAAAAGAGGGGGCATCTTATACATGGGGGCGTCATATAGACAGAAAAATACGGTAATTGCCTCCGGGAGGACGATGATTAATCGCATGAGTCACTGGAAAGTTTGTACAGGGATTTTGTGAAGTGTATTGATTTCTCCCCCTTCTTTCTTGTTGGAACTTGCCCCCATGGAACGGAGAATAAAAAAAAAAAAAAACCCACAAGAGAACAGCCTAGCACACACACAATTGCACACTCCTGGGTGTGTAGCTTGACTATCCTCCATGCTGCAACTGTTCTCCCTGATTCTTCTTCCACCAACTCACTGGCGTTGATCTGAAACCAAGTCATTGTTTCCTCCCAGTCGCCAGGCACTCCCTCGTTTTCCCCACGATATTTTTGGAATCTGCCCAGGTATCCCAGGTGCAGAGACTTGTTTTCCTTTTGTTTTGTTTTCCTATAGGAACACAGGGTGCTGAATTCTTGGTCCATCTCGGCCTACGCTGCCCAGACTCTGACTGGCAGCTCTCCGGGGTTTCAGGCAGAGCCTCGCCCAACTCTGCCAGGGGATCTCGTTAAGAGTTGAGTCTGGGACCTTCTACATGCAAAGCACGGGCTCTCGGGCTGAGCTGTAGCCCTTCCCCTGAAAATAAATCAAGTTTCCAGTTCTCATTGTTCTTAAGAAGGGCAGGTATAAAAGGGAAGCAGCTTTACACTGGTCTGATTTAATATTTGTATTCTGCTTTTCCTACAGCACATGTTGAGCTCAAAGTGGCTCAAATAATCATAATAGCATTTTCTTTTTAAAGTTGCAATTGCTGTCATATGAAACACAGCATGAAACACAGCAGAACACAAATAAAGGAAACAACAAATCCATCAGAACAATCAATATTCAATGAAGTCAGACAATTGGCCCACCTAGTTCAATGCTGTCTACACTGACAGGCAGTGGCTCTCTGGGATTTCAGACGGGGCAATCCCAGCCCTACCTTGAAGGGTGAACTAAAAGAAAAATCGCTGAAATTTCCCCAGGGCAGTGAGAATTTTCCGCTCAACTCTCTCCCCCCCTTTTTTTGTTTTTGTTTTTATAAATAGTTTTTATAAAATTTTACATAATTTTATCATCAAAATGTCATATCACATAACAGAAAAATACTATTCCCATGCGCGGGGGCTCCCCCCCCCCGGCGCGACTTCCCTCAACTTCCTCTTTTGGCTAATTTTACATATTGTTTTGTTATTCTTACTTTTAAAGTCTTTAAAATAATTCTTATTATCCACTTGTTATTTTAACATTGTTGTATATGTTGTATATATATATTTCTGTATCTATTTTGGTAGTTGTGTTTAATCAAAACCTGCTAATGAGTCCTTTTCATTACATTGTTTCTGTAAGTATAACATAGTTACGTTATAGGGCTTTTGAATTTCACCAGGGCCTCTTTCATCATTTCTTCCGAAATTTGCAAGACTCTTGCCCTGGGAGGAAGAGTGTCACAACCACAAGATCTTCTGTCTGGGCACATTGCAGGGTAAGAAATCTTAGCAGGACCTCTGCAGAGTGACCATGTCCCGAAAAGTCACAGGGAGGGCAAAGACTTCCTGCTAGTTGAGGCCTACAAGATATCGACTCTTGGTTGTTGTTTTCTAAGGTCATCCTTACAAGCAGCCTATAAAAGCAGAATATAAAGGGAAAGGGAAAGGGACCCCTGACCATTAGGTCCAGTCGTGGACGACTCGGAGGTTGCGGCGCTCATCTCGCTTTACTGGCCGAGGGAGCCGGCATACAGCTTCCGGGTCATGTGGCCAGCATGACAAAACCGCTTCTGGCGAACCAGAGCAGCGCACAGAAACGCCGTTTACCTTCCCGCCGGAGCGGTACCTATTTATCTACTTGCACTTTGATGTGCTTTCGAACTGCTAGGTTGGCAGGAGCTGGGACCGAGCAACAGGAGCTCACCCCGTCGCGGGGATTCGAACCGTCGATCTTCTGATCAGCAAGCCCTAGGCTCTGTGGTTTAACCCACAGTGCCACTGGCATCCCATGCAGAATGTAGGCACCCTATATATAGAAATGAGCAAAACAGGGATATTTTAGGGAGTAGGCTAGTAGGCGGGGCCCATGACTTACATCATAGGAGCCTACACAACACAAAACACTCTTGCTGTATGTAGGTTTTATTTTATTTGTTTTTTATCTTATATTTTGGAAATGTACGTCCAGTTTTTTTCCCTTTAAATTTTTTTGGGGGGCCCAAGAGAGTGGGGCTCTACCCTATAGCTTGTTTAGTTTATACGTAAGTCCAGCACTGCACACCCACCACACTCCCACCCCGCAGAATAGGGCCCCCACCACAGACCCTTTCTTAGAATTGGGCTGAAAGGACACAGCCCTTTTCATCTGGGGAGGGAAGATTTTTCAGCCTGGGGGCTGCATTGCCGCAAGCAATCTTCTGGGGGATGCATGTCTGGCAGAGGGGAAAATGTGAACCTTCTCCACCACTCTCAGGCCTCACTCCACATCCATGCACACACACAAAAAGCCATAGGACCCCATGATGCTCAGTAGACCCTGGGGGGAAATGGGGAGAGGGAAACAGGAGAGGGGAGGGAGGGGAAAGCCCTGCTTGGAAGGAATGGCTGTCTGGAAACCTCCAGCACATAGCTGTCAACTTTCGAATTTGAAAATAAGGGATTTTTTCCGAACTTTCGGATTTGAAAATAAGGGATGCCGCGAGGGCGGTGCAATGGCACCAAGTAGCCTCGCCACCCTGCGCTCCAGAGGCTGCGCGCGAACGGGTGAGCGGAAGTGCGAGCGCATAGAGAGCAGGCTGTCTGTCTGTCTGGTTGGGCGTGAGGGTCTGGCTGCACAAGGCATGCAAGCTCCGCCCCCAGTCAGTCTCAGACTCCTTATTGGTAGCCGAGCAACGCAGCTGAGGAGCCTCCCTGGCCGGCAGGGAGGGAGAGGAGCTGCTTCCTTTGAAATCCGGGAAGTTTAAGGGATATCAACAATCCGGGATAGCAGCGGGAAACGGCATTGGAATAAGGGAGTTTCCCGCAAAAAAAGGGGAGGGTTGACAGCTATGCTCCAGCACTTCTGATAGGCAAGAGGTTGTACTGCAACTTTTTGTTGTGGTGCACATCTTTTTTTGGTAACATAATAAGGAACTGGCTATTGCAGAATGCGTGAACACAGCAGAGGTGACCAAGAGCCTTTAGCAATGGGTAATAAAAGTGGAGATGGGGAAACTCTTCTTGGTCTGATGACAGGAGGAGTCCAGTTACTCAAGAGGAATGTCCTCTTTCCCCTGCAAAATATTGAAGCTCTGTCTCCTTCGATCCTCTCCAGCCCTTAGCTAAAACTGGAATTTGAGGGCTGCTGAGAGATTGGGATGGTGTCTCAATGTCGCTTTGACATTGCCTCTAAACTGCTGGGCTGGCTTGCCACCTATTCAGCCTGTAGATTTGTGAATCGGGGCCCTTTGGTCGGCTCCAGCTGCTACCAGTGGTAGCCAAACTTGGCCCTCCAGATGTTTTGAGACTACAACTCCCATCATCCCTAGCTAGCAGAACCAGTGGTCAGGGATGATGGGAATTGTAGTCCCAAAACATCTGGAGGGCTGAGTTTGGCCACCACTGTCTAGACTCTTCACGTTGATATAGCGGTTGTCTCAAGGTCACCCAGCCAGCTTTTTGCAAACCACTTTGAGGTGTGTGTTTCATTGCAATCAAGCAGCATATATTTGGATACAGGCCTCCATTCCACACCTAGCTCAGCACTCTAACCACTGCACCGCACTGCCTCTGTGCCTTGGTGTGACTTTATCCAGTCAAGGACGTTCTCACGTGAGAGCCAGTGTGGTGCAGTGGTTAGAGTGTTGGGCTAGGGCCTGGGAGAGACCAGGGTTCGAATCTCCACTCGGCCATTGCGCTCGCTGGGCATGACCTCGGACCAGTCTCGGCCTCACCAACCTCACAGGGTTGTTGTGGGGATTAAACGAGGAAGGGGAGAACCATGTGCTTGAGCTCCTTGGAGATATGGCAAGACAAAAATGCAACAAGTAAATAATTTAAAAATGACACTGGTATATTTTCAAAAGCTTTACAGTGGTACCTCTGGTTACGAACAGGATCCGTTCCAGAGCCCCATTCATAACCTGAAAGGTAGGAAACATGAAGTGCCGCATCTACGCATGTGTGCAATGCAATTCGGCACATCTGCACATGTGCATGACATCACTGTGTGTGTCTGCGCTTGCGCGAACCACCGAACCCAGAAGTAACCCGTTCCGGTAGTTCCGGGTTCAGCGCGTTCATATCCCATGACGAATGCAACATGAAGCATTCGTAACACGAGGTACGACTGTATTAGCACAACTGCAATAACCACAAATAGCACATGCGTAAATATTTCTTAGGGACGTGGGTGGCGCTGTGGGTTAAACCACAGAGCCTAGGGCTTGCCGATCAGAAGGTCGGCGGTTCGAATCCCCGCAACGGAGTGAGCTCCCGTTGTTTGGTCCCTGCTCCTGCCAACCTAGCAGTTCGAAAGCACGTCAAAGTGCAAGTAGATAAACAGGTACAGCTCCGGCGGGAAGATAAATGGCATTTCCGTGCGCTGCTCTGGTTCGCCAGAAGCGGCTTTGTCATGCTGGCCACATGACCTGGAAGCTGTACGCCGGCTCCCTCGGCCAGTAAAGCGAGATGAGCGCCGCAACCCCAGAGTCGTCCGCGACTGGACCTAACTGTCAGGGGTCCCTTTCCCTTTAAATATTTCTTGGTTCACATATCTCAAACCCTGACATTCTCAATTTATTATTGCTTTTGCTACTATTATATTTATTTTTACCTTGCTTTAAGAGTTAAAAACATATAGATGATTGTTACCAAGTAATTAAACTCTGGCAGAGTTTAAAATAAAACACAGCATCGACGGGTAGCCATTTTTGTTTCATCTATTTTATTTTTAAAAAACATAATTTTATTAATCTAGATTTCTCTACAAAAGAGAACCATAAAACAAACATAAAGGATCAAAAACATCAGAGCCGCCTTTGAATATCTAAAGGGTTGTCACCTGGAAAATATTTTGATCAAGCTGAACAGAGGCTACAGCTGAGAAGTGGCATCTCAGAGTCCGTCCCCCCCCCCCACAACTCTGAGCAAAGGGGAGCCTCGCCTGTTGGATTCCTGCCTGCTTGCACAGCGCCGCAACCAGAAAATTTATATATACAGAAAGAGAGAAGGCGTTGGGGGGGGGGGGGAGAGATAACAGGGAAGCCAAGAGAAACAAACTTTCTCTGCCTCCCCCCTCGGTCTCACATTCCTGAGTGAAAAAGGAAGGTGGGGTTTGTATGCTCTCCAAACAGGCAAGTCTGGCTTTGCCATTTCAAAGCAATTGCTCAAGCGAGGAAGGGGAGGGGGGCTGTCTCTTTAACGGGAGGGGAGCAAGGCGTCGGCCGGGAGGGGAGGGGCCACAGAGCCACCCGTTGCGCATCAAATCCCTCGCTCAGAGCTAGCTTTCCAACCCAGCAGCCAGCCAGCCAGCCAAGTCTCTGCGTCCTGTCGACTGACACTCTTTCTCCAGCGCTATGGTAAGTCGACGCCCCGGCGCTTGGCACTCCTGCAAGAGGGCACCGGGATTTATGCGCCGCGGTGCACAGGAACAGGGGAGGGAGAGCTCTCTTCCCACTTTTCTAAAGAGGCAGCAGGCCCAGAAAGTTTTGTTTCCGTTTGGTGGGGAGGCAAAGCAGGGAGTGGAAAGGGCTTTGGCAGGGTGGGGGGGACGAGAGGAGCCAGGCCAAAGGTGAGCTCATGCTCTCCGATCAAGGCTCCTGGAAGACACGCATGGCGCATAGCTGAGCCCTGCGGGCCCCAATTCTAGTTTTCCCTGCTTGTTTGTGTTTGTCGCATGGAAGACGCCGCTCGTTCCCTGCAGCAAACATTTCAATTGGGAAGGCGCATGGTGGCGCATGGTGGCGCATAGCTATGCGCCAGAGAGCCATGCATGGCCATGGTGTTTGCGGGTGTTGTTTTTCTAGAAAATGAGCTGCCTAGATCTCACCATGAACCCCTTCCTCGTTCTCTTATAATGGCAATGGCGCCCGCCTGAGAGGTGCCGGAACTGAGTTCGGGTGAGGTGGAAAAAAAACTCTGATGTTTGGAGGTGCGCCTCCCTTTCACTTTGAAACATGGTGGGCACCCCTGACATCTGAGATGCACGTCTTCCCTCAAAGGCAGGGGCAGGCAAACTAAGGCCCGGGGGCTGGATCCGGCCCAATCACCTTCTCAATCCGGCCCGCGGACGGTCCAGGAATCAGTGTGTTTTTACACAAGTAGAATGTATCCTTTTATTTAAAATGCATCTCTAGGTTATTTGTGGGGCATAGGAATTCATTCATTTCACCCCCAAAAATGTAGTCCGGCCCCCCACAAGATCTGAGACAGTGGACCGGCCCCCCACTGAAAAAGGTTGCTGACCCCTGCTCAAAGGGCTTCTTTGGGCTTCAGGCCACAGATAGGGGACTTGGCTTCATCCCACCATAACCACTCAGAGTATGAGTCAAAAATTGGCCTAATAGCAGAAGGGCTTTTCATAAGAAGAAAAGACCTCTGGAATCATTCCCGGTTAGTTTCAGTTGTGTTCAAGGGCGTGGCTGCATTTGCCACCTTGAGACATGCACACACCCATAGCGCACAGCGCATCAGCTTGTGCACCTCTATGCGCTGTAGAAGACAACGAGCATTTTGAAGCCAGCAAAACGCCACAGATCCCAGGGCAGGGAGGCATCAGCATGTAATAGGATTCCCACTCTGGCAGTCGTTCAACAGGTGAAGCTTTCGTTTCTTGCATGCGTGCATAGCAAGGCCCGTTGGATTTCTGCCTGCCATGTGGCATGGGCACCTTTACCATGAAGGAGAAGACGACAACCCGCCATTTAATCTGCGCAACGAGAGATATTCAACAGGTACAGCCTGCCCCGGTGCTGTTTCGCCTTACTGTTAAAAGCTTCACCTGTTGAGCATCTCCCTAGGTGGATCTACCACACCAGCGCACTGAGCTCTCCGTCTGTTGCTTTGGTGCACATGTGCCGGGAGTGTGCCATATTTCAATTTTCTACCTCAAACAAGCTCTTCTTGAAACATGCAGAAGGCCAGGCCTCCATTCAGTGGTCTGCAGTTGCTGTAGTCTTTCCCCACAGGAAAAAAAAAAAGTTAAATAAATAAAATTGCCCAATTGGGTTGAGCAAGCGCAAGAGCTGTTGCATCGGGTGCCGTAACGCCATGGATCTGTTCCCGACTCCTTCTGGGCCCTGAACAGGACCAGCCCAGATGCCTAAAGGGGTGGTGATTTTGCAGTGAAGTGAAACCATGCTCTCTCCTCCTTCGGAGAGTCAGGAAGCCTCTCAGTACCAGTTGCTGTGACTCACAAGTGGGGAGGGTTGCTGTTGCGCCCGGGTCCTGCTTTCAGGCTTCCCGCTTGGGTGTCTGGTTGGCCACTGTGAGGTCAGGATGCTGGACTAGGTGGGTCTCCTTTGACCGGATCCGGAAGCCGGGCTTTTCTGATGTTCTTATGGAACCTCCAGGTCCAGAGGCAGTCTATCTGGATTCCTATAGGGCAGGCATGTCCAACAGGTAGATCGTGATCTACCGGTAGATCACTGGACGTCTGCGGTAGACGAGAAAGCTCAACAACTTTGACCTGCCTGAACCCCAAAAAAGGGAGTAGTTCACTGCCGGTTTTTAACTCTGTGAGTAGATCGCAGTCTCTTGGGAGTTGACCACCCCTGCTATAGGGTATTTGGCCACTGCCAGAAGCAGGGTGCTGGACCAAATGGCCCCCTTGGGGCCTGATCCAATTTCAGGGCTCTTCTTGTGAATCTTAGCCTGCTGTTCTCCCCCCCAACCCTCTCTTGAGCCACCAGGATATTGGATTACGGAAGCGCTGAGAGGAGCTGGCAGCGTCTCCAACCTTCAGCCGAAAAAGGCCATGTTATTTTAGCTCCATGCGTTTCCTGGAAATAGGGCTTAGGAGACAATAGCGGCTGGAAGAATGAGGAAGAAATGCTTATTCGTCATACTTCCCTTTCAAACATGCTTCCCCCCCCCCCCCGATGGTGCCAACTGTTCCTGCCCTCTGCATGGCTCATCCGAGGGGTTGCCAACTTCTACTTCCTCGCAGCATAACTGCGCAGAACCCCAACAGGCTGGAAAGTTCCTTACCTGGCGGGGAAAGACCTTGAGCTCTGAATCCACGAGGAATCGCCCTTTCCTCTATTCGATTGCACCTGTTTAAAGAATCACAGAATTTTAGACCCAAAGGGAAGGAACCACAACTTGAAGAGTCCCTGTTCAATTCCTCACGGCACCCCGAGTCATATATTAGTAACTGCAGAAATTCCACAGCTCAGGGGATAGAGCCTCTCTCTGGCATGCAGAAGGACCCAAGTAGGGCTGGGAATCTCCTCTGCCTGAAACCCTGGAATGATGCTGCCAGCCAGTGCAGACACTATCAAGCTAGATGGGCCAATGGCCTGACTCAGCACAAGGCAGCTTCCTACATCCCCAGCAAAAAACAAACAAACTTGGGCATCTTTAATGCCCCTCCTTCAAAACCCTTTTACCTGGAACCATGAGGACTGGAATCTTACTTTGATTTGCGGGGAAGAGGCATATTTAAGGCTGACGCTTTGCACGCAGAAAGTCCCTGGTTTGACCCCCAGGATCTCCCGGTAGGGCTGGGCCTCCCCCCCCCCGCCCTAGAAAGTAGCTGCCAGTCAGTGCCGAGAAGACTGAGCTAGGCAGATCCCGACGGCCTGACTCAGTCAAAGGCCGGTTCCCATGTTCTGCCTTCCAGGTTTTCGTCACACGAGAGCAAAAAATGGCTAGGCTGGAAAGGAGGCCCAAGGGATCATTTGCCTCCTTCTCCTCCCTACCCCACCCCCCACCCCCCGAGACGCAACCCGCAAATTTCATCCGGACACACCCAAGCTTCCCCCCTCCTCCCCCCCCCCCCCGGTCCGCTCATTCCTCTGCTCTGAGCAAACAGGCCGTTTCACACAGTCTTTCTTGGCAGGGCAGAGTCAGCGCAGGAACAGCTCCCAAAAATGACTCATCACCCATGACCCCCCCACCCCACCCCACCCTATCTCTGCCCCAGGGCTCCTCTCGCTCTCGCTCTCTCTCTCTCGCTCTCTCTCTCTCGCACTCACGAGGCTGCAAGGACACATAAGGCCACTAGAGGGTGGAATGAGGGCACCTTATTTTTCTTCTGATTTGATCTACATTTATTCTCTGCGTACCAGTTCCACCTTTTTCCTCCCAGGAGCTCCAGGGGGGGGGGGGGACATGCACGGTTCTTTCCATCCCCATTTCATCCTCACAACAACCTGGTGAGGTAGGTTAGGCTGAGAGACAGAGATGGGTCTCAGGGTCAACGGCCGAGCGAGAATCTGAACCCTGCTCTGCCCAAAGTCCCATTTGGAGGCAGGAAGGCTTCCCAGTTGCTGGGAACTACAGGTGGGAAGAAGGGACGCGGGTGGCGCTGTGGGTTAAACCACAGAGCCTAGGGCTTGCCGATCAGAAGGTCAGCAGTTCGAATCCCCGTGACGGAGTGAGCTCCCATTGCTCAGTCCCGGCTCCTGCCAACCTAGCAGTTTGAAAGCACGTCAAAGTGCAAGTAGATAAATAGGTACCGCTCCGGCAGGAAGGTAAACGGCGTTTCCGTGTGCCGCTCTGGTTCGCCAGAAGCGGCTTGGTCCTGCTGGCCACATGACCTGGAAGCTGTACGCCGGCTCCCTTGGCCAATAATGCGAGATGAGTGCTGCAACCCCAGAGTTGTCCGCGACTGGACCTAATGGTCAGGGGTCCCTTTACCTTTACCTTTACAGGTGTGAAGAGGGCTCAGGTCCTGCTGGATCAGATGCCCCCCCCCGTTAGCCTGATCCAGCCTGGGTCTTCCAGTGTCCTTATGGAACCTCCAGGTCTAGAGGCAGTCTATCCAGAGACCTATGTTCTCGGGGGTATGTGGCCACGGCAAGGACAGGACGCTAGACTAGGCAGGCCATTGGCCTAGTCTTCTGATGTTCTTCATTAAAACAATTTCAGATTTACAAATGATTTGAATCCAATGCAAATAGAGATTATTGGGGGGTGGAGCTGCTTCCAGATGTTCCTTTTATTATGCATTAAAGGTAACACTATCGGGATGGTTGTCCGCATTTTCAATACCATTTGCAGCTGCAAAATTGTACACACAGAGAAGTTCATACCCAATACGAAGTATCTTTTTATAATACAATGGAACCTTGGTTGTCAAACGGCTTGGCTCCCGAACAAATCGGTTCCCGGTTCCCGGACGCCGCAAACCCGGAAGTCAGTGTTCCGGTTTGCGAACATTTTTTGGAAGCCAAACGTCCGACACAGCTTCCGCTTGAGTGCAGGGAGCTCCTGCAGCCAATCGGAAGCCGCGCCTTCGTTTTCGAACGTGTGGGAGTCAAACAGACTCCCAGAACGGATTAAGTTCGAGAACCAAGGTGCCACTGTACATCAGAATAAAAGAAATGCTTTTAAAATCTAATCTAACAAGAAAAAAAGAGCAAAATAAAGGAAAAAGAGAAAGGAAAAAGAAAATGGAAAAAGATAAAAATAAGTATTTCTGGTTCTGTGTCTGACAGCTAAATGTAGTATTCACTGATTAACATCCAACTATCCTAAAAAAAAAAAAAAAAAAATTAAGCTCCTGCTTCGTTTCTGATCAGCTCATGGCCCATAGTTTCCTGCTGAAATCCTTTAACGTTTTCATCCAGAGATATTCTTTTTGTGTGTGTGTGTTCTATGTTTGCTGTGCTACAGCCCCTCCAGGCAGCAATTACGTGGTACAGCGCTGGGTGAGCCTTGCGGAACATCTAATAAAGCATAATAAACACGATCGTTGCATCAGTGGCAGAATACACACATATGGAAAAGCCAGCCACCAGTCTATAGGCGCTCTGGGGGCAGAGGCTGCTCTCATTAGGGCAAATGGGGAACTGCCCGACAGCAGCCCCAGTCTGCCCCCATCTGCCTGCCTTCTTCCTTACAACCAGCCCAGGGAGCGGCCCTGCCTGCCTGTTTCCTCCTCCTTATCCTTGATGTTGCTCTTGTCAAACTCATCAGAGAGGAGGAGCCGAAGGACAAAGCTAGAATTAGTGGTCACCACCTGCCATTGGCTCTCTGGCGCCCCCTACTGCTGGGCTCCCTGCCTTCTACCCTACCGGTTTCAACAGTCACCAGACAACCAAATTGCGGGGAAATCCCCAGTTAAAAGTTTACTTGGAAAAGGTTACAGGTTGCTCTGGAGCAGGGGTCGGCAACCTAAGGCCCGTGGGCCAGATGCGGCCCAATCACCTTCTCAATCCGGCTCGCGGACGGTCCGGGAATCAGCATGTTTTTACATGAGTAGAATGTGTGCTTTTATTTAAAATGCATCTCTGGGTTATTTGTGGGGCACAGGAATTCGTTCATATATTTTTTCAAAATATAGTCTGGCCCACCACATGGTCTGAGGGACGGTGGACCGGCCCACGGCTGAAAAAGGTTGCTGACCCCTGCTCTGGAGCATTAAGTAATTGCAGCCACTGGGATAATGGCAACCGTGAAAGAAAGACTGTTAAAAACAAACCGCTCTCTCATCCCTCCAGTCGTCCAAGTACCCCGTCGGTCCCACGGAAACAGAGCGCTGCATCGAGTCGCTCCTCGCCGTTTTCCAGCGCTATGCTGGCCGGGATGGCAATGCCACTTCACTGTCCAAAAGAGAGTTCCTGACCTTCATGAACACAGAGCTGGCGAGTTTCAGCAAGGTATGGTTTTCAAAGGTTCTGGAGCGGTGAAGGTTGGTCTCTTTGGGTGAATGGGGCATTGCCCCACCAACCTCAGCCTGCCCCCAGGCAACCCCCCCTCCTGCCTGACTTCTGACTTATGAACAGCCCAGCGGATGGGGCTGGCTATCAGTTTCCTCCTCCTCAGTCTCAGCATCGACCCCTTCTAGAACTGAACAGGGAGGAGGGAGGGAACAAAACTAGGATTTGTCTGCCATCGGCACTGTGGCGCCACCTGCTGCTGGGCTCCCATACTTCCAGCCTACCAGCATCCATTGTCTGACAAGATGTCAAAACTAGAAACCAATGGACTTCCAGATCTGTCTGCAACTTTCCCACAGCGAGAAAGTAGAAACAGACCAGAGGAGAGACAAGGAGCCAGAGAGGGAGGGAAGGTCAAGAAGCAATCCAAGAAATCAGGGGACACACACCAAAGATAACACTCTGGAACTGAGATTGTATTGCTCAAGAAAGGTGCAGAACACGAAGGTCATTTCTACTCCCAGACTAGGAAATTCCCAGAGTGGTTAAACGATCAGTCCCTCTTCACAGGGGAACTCTGGGAATTGTAGCTCTGGGAGGAGAATTGGAGTCTCCTAACAACTCTCAGTGGACACAGGTGGCGCTGTGGTCTAAACCACAGAGCCTAGGGCTTGCTGATCGGAAGGTCGGCGGTTTGAATCCCCGCAACGGAGTGAGCTCCCGTTGCTCGGTCCCTGCTCCTGCCCACCTAGCAGTTCGAAAACACATCAAAGTGCAAGTAGATAAATAGGTACCGCTGCAGCGGGAAGGTAAATGGCGTTTCCGTGCACTGCTCTGGTTCGCCAGAAGCGGCTTAGTCATGCTGGCCACATGACCCGGAAAAACTGTCTGCGGACAAACGTTGGCTCCCTCAACCAGTAAAGTGAGATGAGTGCCGCAACCCCAGAGTCGTTTGCGACTGAACTTAACTGTCAGGGGTCCTTTACCTTTACCTTTTTAACAACTCTCAGCACCCATAACAAACTACAACTCCCAGGATTCTTTGGGGGAAGCCATGACTGTTTATCGTGACTTCAATGTATGGGGTGGGTGTGCATAGCCTTATGCAGAGGGAATCCTCATCTAAAACTCCTCCCTGCCTTTCAGAATCAGAAAGACCCAGGCGTCCTCGATCGCATGATGAAGAAGCTCGACATGAACAACGATGGACAGCTGGACTTTGGCGAGTTCTTGAACCTCATTGGGGGCCTTGCCCAGGCCTGCCACAGCCAGGTGTTGGCATCGCCCACAGCTGGCATCCCCCCGAAACCATGAAACGCCCCAATTTCTTGGCCTTTCTGAACCAAGTCCAATGTCTTCCCAAACATTCCAAAATCTAGCACGTCTGTGAGTCCCCAAAACACAAGCCACATCCGACACGGAAAAGCAAGCAACCCTCTCTTCATATATTATTTTTTTCTCAATAAAACGGATGGGTTAAACACAAAGGTCTCGTTGTTTTCTGTACAAAGCACCTGGCAGGAAGCATTTGATTGCACTCTTGCCAGAGGACTTAGCCATGTGGGGCCCCTGCCCCAAAAATCTGAACTTTCCCCCTTTTTTTTAACAATTAAAAAATAAGTCTCTATAGGGACACGGGTGGCGCTGTGGGTTAAACCACAGAGCCTAGGGCTTGCCGATCAGAAGGTCGGCGGTTCAAATCCCCGCGACGGGGTGAGCTCCCATTGCTCGGTCCCTGCTCCTGCCAACCTAGCAGTTCGAAAGCACGTCAAAGTGCAAGTAGATAAATAGGTACAGCACTGGTGGGAAGGTAAACGGTGTTTCCGTGCGCTGCTCTGGTTCGCCAGAAGCGGCTTAGTACTGCTGGCCACATGACCCTGAAGCTGTACGCCAGCTCCCTCGGCCAATAAAGTGAGATGAGCGCCGCAACCCCAGAGTCGGTCACAACTGGACCTAATGGTCAGAGGTCCCTTTACCTTTACCTTTATAGTCCTTTGCATGATCGAGACAAGTGTGCAGGCAGGATTCTACTCAACAGATAGATAAGTGGTTCAGTTTTCGAACACTTTTCGGAAGTCGAACGTACCACGCGGCTTCCATATTGAGTTTTCCAGAACTAAATGCTTCCGGAAGTAAATGCTTTGGTTTTTGAATGTTTCAGAAATCGAACGGTCTTCCGGAACGGATTACATTTGAAAACCGAGGTACCACTGTACCAGTTAGGGGAAAAACTGGTTTTAGTGAACATCTTATATATGGTCAGTTGGGAGCATTCTGCGGTCCCTTGTGGGGGAAAATAGGCGCAGGCAAAATTTGAAGCAAGATTTCAGATGCTGCAAAGAAGGCTTGTTCCAACTGTATCTGCCACCCTGGAAGCGACTGGTGCGCAGGTTAGCCACAGGGGGGCGCTGCCGTGCCTACGAATCAGCCAGCCAAAGCTCTCCATGGCATAAGGCCAAATTCTTAAGTGCCATTTGCATTCCTGCCTAATCTGATCTAACGCACACAGTCCAGCTGGCTCTCCTCTACCCGGCCTCCGGGGATTTAGGGGGGTTGCAGTCCGGTGCAATGGGACTCTGACCCATTCCTAGGGAATGCTGGGCTCCTTTGCAAAAGGAGAACTCCCAAGGTACGCTGGGAGAATCCATGGCACTCTGCTGAGTTTTAGAGTCGCAGGGAGTGAGCTGCATTTGGGGGGTGAAAGCAGATACCAGTTATGGCGCAGACAGGGAAGCCTCTTGCCCACCAGATGTTGTTGGACTACAGATCCCATCAGCCTCGGCAAACCAGCATAGTCTATAGCCAGGGGGGTGGGAACTGGAGTCCAACAACCTATGAAGGCCCACAGGTCCTCCTAGGGCAGTGATGGCTAACCTTGACACCCCAGATGTTTTGGAACTACAACTCCCATCATCCCTAGCTAACAGGATCAGTGGTCAGGGATGATGGGAGTTGTAGTCCCAAAACATCTGGAGTGTCAAGGTTAGCCATCACTGTCCTAGGGGGATGTGTGGCCCTCTGAATGTTGTTGGATTACAACTCCCATGTTTCTTTAGGGATGGCAGGGGTGGGGGTTCAATTCAGGTCACATTTAATGGTGGACCTACAAAATTCACACTTTCCAACACAACAAGCGAACCGAAAAGCTGCCTTCCTTCAAAACCTGCACCTCTCTGAATTTTGCAATGCAGTGCGAGCGAAGGGTATGCAAAATGTATATCCTAGGGTAACCGGTGCAAATAAATAAATAAATAAATTGCATTTGTTTGTGAAAATTGCACACAAGTAAGTCATTATAGTAGTGGAAATTGCTTTGCAAAAGTGTGTGACTTGGGCAAAACCAGAGAGGAAAATTGCGCCTTTGGAAAATTCCATACTAAAATGCTTCCAACAACATAAAACAAGCTTGCCGGATCGGGCCCATGGCCTGGAGTGGCTTAATGGTCAATCACTCTTCCCAGGGAACTCTGGGAATTGTAGTTCTGGGAGGGGAATAGGGGGGGTCTCCTAACACAACTTGGCCCTCCAGCTGTTTTGGGACTACAACTCCCATAATCCCTAGCTAACAGGACCAGTGGTCAGGGATGATGGGAATGGTAGTCCCAAAACAGCTGGAGGGCCAAGTCTGGCCATCACTGTCCTAACAGCTCTCAACTACAGACCCCATATTTTTTGGGGGGAAGCCATGATTGCTTAAAGTGGTATCACAGTGCTCTAAACATTTGGTGTGAAGGTGACCAATGTTTCACAAACGTCTCCTGAAGTCCACACTGACTCCGGTGGGATGCATGGGCCAAGCAGGTGGTCCATGCCTCGCTCAGGATGGGCGGCTTCTTATTGAGGTCCACATGGTTGCAACCCAGCCAGAATATCATCTCCTGCTGGAAGTAGAGGCTGCAAAGTCCAGACGCGGGAAAATATCTAGACCCGCCAGTTTGGGTGCCTTTGTTTAGTTTTAGTAGGTATTTGTTTAAAATCCAGGTTTAGTATATTTGTTTAAAGCACAGTTAAAGCAGCCGTAAACGGAAGCAGCTCTTAATCAAACAGAAAAAAAGAGGCAGCAAATTCTCTGTGCAAACAAGATAGGGCTTGATCTGGCTGGAGGAAAGTCATTAAAACCAAGCAAAGAGTGTGGCTGGCCCTGGCCCAAGGTCTCCCAGGGGGTTCCCATGACCGAGTGGAAATTTGAACCCTGCTCTCCCAGGTCATAATCCAGCACTCCAACCACCCCACTCCATTGGCCCTCAAAGTACTTTTGTTGTTGTTTAGTCATGTCCGACTCTTCGTGACCCCATGGACCAGAGCACGCCAGGCACTCCTGCCTTCCACTGCCTATCATCTCTCCTGCCTTCCACTGCCTATCATCTATCTATCTATCTATCTATCTATCTATCTCTATCTACCTACCTACCTACCTACCTACCATCTGCCTGTTGTTGTTGTTGTTGTTGTTTAGTTGTTTAGTCGTGTCCGACTCTTCGTGACCCCATGGACCAGAGCATGTCAGGTACTCCTGTCTTCCACTGCCTCCCGCAGTTTGGTCAGGCTCATGTTGGTAGCTTCGAGAACACTGTCCATCCATCTCTTCCTCTGTCGTCCCCTTCTCCTTGTGCCCTCCATCTTTCCCAACATCAGGGTCTTTTCTAGGGAGTCTTCTCTTCTCATGAGGTGGCCAAAGTACTGGAGCCTCAGCTTCAGGATCTGTCCTTCCAGTGAGCACTCAGGGCTGATTTCTTTAAGAATGGAGAGGTTTGATCTTCTTGCAGTCCATGGGACTCTCAAGAGTCTCCTCTAGCACCATAATTCAAAAGCATCAATTCTTCGGCGATCAGCCTTCTTTATGGTCCAGCTCTCACTTCCATACATCACTTACTGGGAAAACCATAGCTTTAACTACCGGTATACGGACCTTTGTTGGCAAGGTGGTGTCTCTGCTTTTTAAGATGCTGTCTAGGATACCTCTTTAAATAATCATGGCTTCCCCCCCCCCAAAGGATCCTGGGAGTTGTGGTTTGTTAAGGGTGCTGAGGGTTGCTAGGCCAGTGTTTCTCAACCCTGTGCCTCCAGATGTTTTTGGCCTACAACTCCCATCATCCCTGACCACTGGTCTTGCTAGCGAGGGATGATGGGAGTTGTAGGCCAAAAACATCTGGAGGCACAGGGTTGATAAACACTGTGCTAGGCAAACCCCTATTCCTCTCTCAGAGCTACATTTCCCAGAGTTCCTCAGGAGGAGGGAGGGGTGACTCGCTCACCAATTGATTGACAGCTGCATGAATTATTATAGCTAGGAAGTGGAAGGGGCAAGCAGAATATAAAATGGAAGAATGGTATGAAGAGGTGTGGGATGTAGCTATTAATGATAAATTAGCATGTGCCATTAAGGTAAGATGGGGAATATGCAGGAGAAATGATTTTGAGGAGATACGGAAGCTTTGTAGAATTTGTACTGTTAAGACGGAAAGGGATCAAACCATCGCAGAAGATGTTGACATTTTGGGAGGTTGGATAGTTACAATGGAACGGTCTCAATGGTGGGCTGCACATTTTTATTCTTATTTATTTATTATGACTACTTTGTCAAAATAAAATAAAAATTTAAAGAAAGAAAAGAAATGGAGGGTTATTTAAACAATTAATGTGTTTTGGGATTAATGTGTCATAATTATAATGTGTTTATATTGTTAATATGTTGCAAGTTGTTTGCTGACCTTTGTGTAACAAGAGGCAAACAAGTTTGATAAATAAGAATAAAAACAAAAAACAAAAAAGGGAAGAGGGATGGATTGATAGGCCACCCTGGGAATTTTAGCTCTTGTGAGGAGAATGCACAACAGCCCTCAGCACCTTTAACATACTACAACTCCCAGAATCCTTTGGGGGGAAGCCATGATTCTTTAAAGGAGCATCACAGAGCTTTAAATGTATGGGTGTGGATGTGGCCTTTATCTCAACAGGGAAGAGGTTACAGTGCCAAAACTGGAATTAGTTGGCTCTTGTCCTAACCCTTCTCCCAAAGAATTCTGGGAGCTATAGTTTGTTGCGGTTGCTGAGAGCTGTTCAGAGACTGCCCCCTGCCTTCCCCTCACAAGAGCTAAATTTTCCAAAATGGTTTAACAGTCAATCCCTTCTCCCAGGGAACTTCAGAAATCGCAGTTCTGCGAGAAAAATGGGAGTCGCCTAACAATTCTCAGCACCTGAACAACCGACTGCTCCCAGAATCCTTTGCCCCACAAAAAGACCCACATAATATCAACTTGTACTTTTTATAAGGAAGGAAACTTTTCTGAGGCAACTACCCTCTGTTGATGCACACCGTGTGCTGCCAACATCCTCCCGTCAGGGAACACGCAAAAACCCACAAAATTGTGCAACCAGTTTGAAGGTTGGCAATTGAAAGTTGCTTGTTTTCTCGGCAGTGCCAGGGGGAGGGCAGGAAGGTGGAGTTGTTTTTGAAAGCGTACATGCTCTCAAATAAAGGAACTGCTCCCCAACAGGAAGGAGACCAGGGGACATGGTCTACGGGCAGCATCTCCAACAGAGGACTCAGCTACGCAGCTGGAAATAGAACGGTTCAAGTGTGTTTTAGGTGCATTATACAAAGGTGACACCAGATGGCGCTGGTGAGCTAATGGCAAATTCCATATATATTTTAAAACCTTAAAAAAAAATTCACAGCGTTTTTTTAAATATATGTGTAGATTCAGCTTTAGAGAAGACTATTAGGCACAATGGGTATGCTCTGCCCTCCATAGCCAGAGGCAACGATGCTTCCTGAATACCAGCCGCTGAAAACCACAGCTCCAATACTGATTTCTGGTTTCCCACAGGAACCTGGGTGTCGTCTGCAGTTGCTGGCATTAGCTCTCCAGTGTTTTATAGAATCGTAGAATTGTAGGAAGGACCCTCCATTTCAGGTAGGGGGCATTGCCAGCCCTTCCAGCACATGCTGGGGATCGAACCTGGGACATTTTGCATGCAAAATGGGAGCATGAGCCACGGCCCTTTCCCTAACAATAAAGTACAATTCTAGTCCTCATGGTTCTAGAATTGTACTTTATTGTTAGGGATTGAAGAACAGATAGATTGAAGAACAGTTTCTACCCAAGAGCTATAACCATCTTAAATGCTGTAACCAGATAATATGACCTTGGAGAGCTGTGATGGGTGTGTGTGTGGCTTTTTTTGGTGTGTGTGTGTTTTGTGCTGTTTTTTGTTTTTTCTTTCTTTCTGTTTTTTATGGGATGGCATGCAATTTCGTTGCACTTGTATAGCGTTGTGCTTGTACTTATGCAATGACAATAAATTACCTTACCTTACCTTACCTTACCTTATCTTATCTGAAGGGCTGGTTTAAAAAGGATCAGGGGAATCTGCCTTGCAGCAACTCAGGCCATTGTTCAAGAAGCTCAGTACTGTCTGCACTGACTGGCAGCGGCCCAGTATACCTGAAGGAGTGTCTCCACCCCCATCGTCAAGCTCCGAGGGCCTTCTGGCGGTTCCCCCACTGCAAGAAGTGAAGTTACAGGGAACCAGGCAGAGGGCCTTCTCAGTAGTGGCACCCGTCTTGTGGAACGCCCTCCCACCGGATGTCAAGGAGATAAACAACTATCTGACTTTTAGACATCAGGAATCACAAGACAGAGAAACCAGTAGGAGAACACTTCAATCTCCCAGGACATTCTATACAAGATCTCAAAGTAGCTGTCTTATTGCAAAGGAATTTCAGAAATAGACTGGAAAGAGAAGTTGCTGAATTGCAACTCATTACCAAGCTTAAAACCATGGAGAGACCTGGTCTGAACAAAGACATTGGATTCTTATCTCATTATACATGACAAAGCTTTTTTAACCTTCTCACCCCTTGCTTTTCCTGTAAGACTAATTGCAGTTGTTTACCACACCTACCAGCCTATCACCCATTCCCACCACCCCTCTGAGTACTACCCCTCCCCACCCTCTCACTATATATAAGGGTCTGGTGACTTGGTCTCTAAGGTGCTACTGGAAGGAATTTTTTATTTTGTTTTGACTTTTAAAAGACTTCTGAAGGCAGCCCTGTTTAGGGAAGTTTTTAATGACTGATGTTTTAATGTATTTTTAATCTTTTGTTGGAAGCCGCCCAGAGTGGCTGGGGAAACCCAGCCAGATGGGCGGGGTATAAGTAATAAATTGTTGTTGTTGTTGTTGTTGTTGTTGTTTTGTTGTTGTTGATGATGTTATTTCTGAGCTTTCAGCCAGAGGGGTTTCTCTCCCTCAGCCCTACCTGGAGATGCTAAGGACCTGGGACTTGCTACGTGTACCGCAGTCCATCCAGAGTCTTGGCAAAACGCATGGCTGCTTCCTCCAAAGCTAACTGTCCAGCAAACTCCACCCCTCACCTTCGCTGGTCTCCTTTCCCATTGTGTGGCTCCTCCGGCCCCTCTTCCAGGTGTACTTCCAATTGAGCTGTCGTCAATAAAGGCCCATTAGCCGCTATCGCCCCAGCCATCGCTTCCTGCTCACTTGGCAGCCTCCCAGGGAATGCTGAGGTTTCTTCGCCTGTTGGAAACTCAGAGAACAGCTTATTCACTCTCTTCTCACACACACTCTTTCAATCTCTCTCGCTGCATCACCTCATCTGTGCCTGGCAAGGTGTCCTACTTCGAAGGGTCGTCGCCGCTCTCTCTGAAGGTGTCCTTGGTTGGAGGAGCTGACTCAAGTCTGACTCAAAGGTGGGGAAAAACCTTAAGAAAGGAAAGCCTCAGTATGTACCGACAGCAGCTAGAATTCTCCATGCACAAACATGGAATAAGAAGTTCCCACCAAAGAAGAAAGGATAATTAAAGCGATGGACTATGAGGAATTGGTAAAAGTTAACAGGCAAAATAGGGATGCGGGTGGCGCTGTGGGTTAAACCACAGAGCCTAGGGCTTGCCGATCAGAAGGTCGGCGGTTCGAATCCCCGCAATGGGGTGAGCTCCCGTTGCTCGGTCCCTGCTCCTGCCAACCTAGCAGTTCGAAAGCACGTCAAAGTGCAAGTAAATAAATAGGCACCACTCTGGTGGGAAGGTAAATGGCGTTTCCGTGCGCTGCTCTGGTTTGCCAGAAGTGGCTTAGTCATGCCGGCCACATGACCCGGAAGCTGTACACCGGCTCCCTCGGCCAATAAAGCGAGATGAGTGCTGCAACCCCAGAGTCGTCCGCGACTGGACCTAATGGTCAGGGGTCCCTTTACCTTTTAACAGGCAAAATAAGAGAACCTAATGATGCTTGTTGAGTAAAAGAACGTAAGCCTTTTTCGGACTAGTTAAAGAAATATTATAGTATGCTGAATTTGCGGGCAGGATTTGAGCAACAGAAGGAATTAAGAGATTATTGTATTATTGTTATGGCATAAGAGATAGAAAATAGGGCGCAGCCAGGGGGAGAAATAATTAAACACCATGGGAATCGGGGTGGGAAGTTGACAAAACGAAAATAAAATGTATTATGTACAAAAGAAAAAAATTCCTTCCAGTAGCACCTTAGAGACAAACTGAGTTAGTTCTTGGTATGAGCTTTCGTGTGCATGCACACTTCTTCAGATACGAAAGCTCATACCAAGAACAAACTTAGTTGGTCTTTAAGGTACTACTGGAAGGAATTTTTTTATTTTGTTTTGACTACGGCAGACCAACACGGCTACCTACCTGTAACTGTATTATGTACAGTGGAACCTTGGGTTATGTACCGTCCTCCTTACGAACACTTCGGGTTATGAGCTCCGCTAACCCAGAATTAGGTGCTCCGGGTAGCGAACTTTGCCCCAGGATGCGAGCGGAAGTTACGCAGTGGCGGTAGTGGGAGGCCCCATTAGCTAAAGTGGTGCTTCAGGTTAAGAACGGTTTCAGGTTAAGAACGGACCTCCGGAACGAATTAAGTTTGTAAAAGGAAGGTAACACTGTACAGTGGTACCTCAGATTAAGCACGCTTCAGGTTAAGAACTCCGCTAAGAACAGAAATCATGCTCTGACGGCGCAGCGGCAGCGGGAGGCCCCATTAGCTAAAGTGGTGCTTCAGGTTAAGAACAGTTTCAGGTTAAGAACGGACCTCCGGAACGAATTAAGTACTTAACCCGAGGTACCACTATATTGGAATGTACATGTGATTTTTTTGAAAATTTAATAAAATATAACGGGGGGTGGAGGAGGGCCTCAGAGTTGCCCAACTGAAGCGAGCACCTGGGCAGCTGACCAGAGGAGGTGCACAGCTCACCTGGGTGCTATAATTACAGATAATTACAGGTAGGTAGCCAGGTTGGTCTGCTGTAGTCAAAACAAAATAAAAAATAGTTTGTCTCTAAGGTGCTACTGGAAGGATTTTTTTTTATTTCGACTGGGTGTTATAAGAATTTTAAGGTCTTATATATATATAAGTTCAAAAGTCTATATAAGGGCTTGCACACCTTTGTCCAGGGTCCTCCTCCCCCCTCCTGTGTGTGAGGGGAGAACCCTGTTGCAACAGATCAGGCTTTCTAGCAGCTTTGCTTCTCAATATTCTCTGGTTGGCCTCTGTTATTTCCTCCTAGCGGTGGAGAACCTACAAAGAACTCTATAAGGGCTCTTGTGTACCCCATAAGGCAGGCAAGTCCAAAGTCCATTTCAGGGGCCTAATCCGGCCCACCGGTTGGTTTAATCTGGCCTCTGTGGCAGTTTATTTCCTGGGTAAAATCCTTTTTTTAAAAAAACTCAAGAACTACAACCCTAAACAAAGGTCAACAACTTCAATCCTAAAAAAAAGGCCAACAACTTTGGTTGGCCCTTTGGCCAGCCCTCACGGCCCTCCACTTCATCAAATCTGGCCCTCCTTGGAAAAGGTTTGGACACCACTGCATAAGGGAATAAGGGCAGGTTTTGTTTACAGGATGGGGAAGGAGGTTCTGTGGGAAGAGTCCTGGCAGAAGGTCCCAGGTTCAGTCCAGGAGTGGTTTGGAAGGCTGCCACCTGAAATCCTGGACAGCATAGACAATCCTGAGCGAGATAGACCAATAGCCTGACTCGCTACAAGGCAGCGCCCCGCCTTCCTATTTAAATCAGCCATGAGGAGCTGCTGCCAGTCCGTGGGACAATACTGGGCTCGGTGGATCTCCCCGGCTCCCGGCCTGACTCAGGGTAAAGCCACTTCCTGCGTCATCTGATCTGGGGAAGATCTGGTCAAACAAGCTGGGGCGGTTCCGCCAGTGTTCGGTAGGTGGGCTACTCAAGAGGGCTCTCCCATTTTATTCTGTTTTTTCAGACAGAAATGGGATTAACAGGTGAGGCGTGGAAAGCTCCGCAGCCCAACCGCAGCAGCAAAACAGCAACGGAAACATCGTCCCTCTGTGTGGCGGCAGCTGTGCTACGCCCTTCATGAGAACAATGGGGCTCACATTTGGGAGGGGAAAAACACCACCGATCGCATTCTTCCCAAAGCAATTTTGCGCCATAAATCAACACTCAAGAATGCAACGCGGCAGATATCAGTTCGAAAGGCACTCCTCAACATTGCGTGGAGGGAAAGGGGACCGAAAGCTACCAGCAACATGGCTGTGCTTCTATTTTTATATATTTTCTGTTTTGCAATTTAAAGTACTCATTTTTACATCCTTAAAATATCAATGACTTCCCTTCTTCTCTTTCCATGGTTCATTTTACATATCATAAATCCCTGCATATTTTACAGAAACTACACCATTCCGTATTCCATTATTACATCCATCAAAACTTGTTTAGACTGTTGAATTTATCTCAATGCTGCAAGCGTTTCCAGCTGTACACAGTTATTTCCCATATATTCAATAAACATTTCCCAATCTTCTCTTCAATGTATGCTCTGCTTGTTCTCTTATGCTATATGTTAAGTCTGCGAGCTGCACATATTCTGTCAACTAGAGTTGCCATTCTTCTTTGACTGGGACCTCGCTCGTTTGGGGGCTAACGAAACTTTTAAACATAAAGAAGGCTGATCGCCGAAGAATTGATGCTTTTGAATTCTGGTGCTGGAGGAGACTCTTGAGAGTCCCATGGACTGCAAGAAGATCAAACCTATCCATTCTTAAAGAAATCAGCCCTGAGTGCTCACTAGAAGGATAGATCCTGAAGTTGAGGCTCCAAGACTTTGGCCACCTCATGAGAAGAGAAGACTCCCTAGAAAAGACCCTGATGTTGGGAAAGATGGAGGGCACAAGGAGAAGGGGACGACAGAGGACGAGACGGTGGGACAGTGTTCTCAAGGCTACTAACATGAGTCTGACCAAGCTGCAGGAGGCTGTGGAAGACAGGAGTGCCTGGCGTGCTCTGGCCCATGGGGTCACGAAGAGTCGGACACGACTAAATGACTAAACAACAACAACAGGCAGATAGATGATTGATAGATAGATAGATAGATAGATAGATAGATAGATAGGCAGTGGAAGACAGGAGTGCCTGGCGTGCTCTGGCCCATGGGGTCACGAAGAGTCGGACACGACTAAACAACAACAACTTTTAAACATTTTTTTCAATTCGGATCATTTCCCCATACTCTTTTACCCTTTTACAAGTCAACCACATGTGAAATAACGTTCCCTCAATCCAGGCAGCAATGCTTCTAAATACCAGCTACTGGGAATTACAGGAGAGGAGAGGATTCTCATGCCCGGATCCTGCTTGCAGGTTTCCCATGGAGGAATCTGGTTGGCCACTGTGGGAACAGGATGCTGGACATGGTGGGCCACTGGCCTGACCCAGCAGGATCTTCTTAAGTTCTTATATTTGGACCTAGGGGCACAACTGCATACCTGCCAAGCGTCCTGGGGGGGAAACGGGACATCCCGTTTTTTAGCATGAAATCACGGCGCCCATTTTTTGTGGTGTGCTATTGTGCCACGCTTGTAAACACAAACACACACCCAAAAAGTGTATTTTTGGGCACCACGCAAGCTCTTTTCCAGGGTGTGATCATGGCATGGGTCACGTGACTTGCGTCCCAGAAGTTGGGCATCCAGATAAATAAAGAGGGGGGGATGTAACACACACACCAACACAGGAGAAAGTCCACACACAAAAATCCTCTTAAAAATAAAAAATTCCAGGACAGGAGGCTTTGGCAGGTACTCAAGGAGGTGTCTGAGGGCCCCGTGGGGAGGAAGACTTAACTATTTCAAGCATTTCACCCCAATAAGGACACATTCACAGCATAAATTTAAAGTGAAATGATATAGCTTCAAACAATCAAAGATCGTTCCCCCACAAAGAATCTTGGGAGCTGTAGTCTGTTAAGGGTGTTGAGAATTGATAGGGAAACCCCCCAATTCCCCTCACTAAACTACAATTCCCAGATAGGTTTAACTATCAATCTCTCTTCCCAGGGAACTCTGGGAATTGTAGGTCCTATGGGGTCTCCTAAGAGCACTCAGCACCCTTAACAAACCACAGCTCCCATAATTCTTTGCGGGAAGCCCTGGCTGTTTAAAGTGGGATAACGCAGCTTCAAATGTATGGCGGGGTGCTCGTGGCCTGAATTTAGGAGGGAGCCTACATTCAAAGCAGGCATAGGCAAACTCCAGATGTTTAGGACTACAATTCTCATCATCCCTAGCTAACAGGACCAGTGGTCAGGGATGATGGGAATTGTAGTCCCAAAAATCTGAAGGGCCAGAGTTTGCCCATGCCTGATTTAAAACATCTCAAGTCATTGCATCCCACCCCATAATGCTCAGCAAGGTCATGATTCAACACACACCTAGACCCTCCCCACCACTGCAAAAACAAAAACAAAAACCCAACCACATTTGAGTGGAGGCGTTCGCAAGAAGCCACACGGGGAGGACAGCCAAGAACAACATGCAAGGCTTGTGCTGATCCGCTGCCAGCGGAATTTTAAGAGCACAGGGGAGGGGAAAGGTGGGGGACGGGGGGGGGGCAGGGGAGACAGCCGGGGTTATCTATCGTGATGGAAAAAGAAACATCAGAGCAACAGGGTGGGCCAACAGCTCAGTGGGTGGGGTCCTTGCTGTGCACCCAGGTGACCCCCAGTTCCATCCTGGGTGGAGCCACCCTTCCCCTTTTCCCATACTTTGTCACATTTTCTCTCTTTCTTTAAAATATATATAATTTTTATCCAATTTTCTGTTTTGCAACTTAAAATACTCGTTTGAACATCCTTAAGATATCAAGGACTTCCTTTGTTCTCTTTCTATGTATCTTCAGATTCCTTCAGATTCTCTTTCCATGGTTCATTTTGCAGGTCATAAATCCCTGCAGCTTTTACAAAAACTTACTAAACCATTCAGGATTCCACTATTATTGCATCCGTCAAAACTTATTTATTCTGTTGAATTTATCTTAAGGCTGCCAGCGTTTTCAGCTGTACACAGCTATTTCCCATATATTCAATAAACGTTTTCCAATCTTCTCTAAACGTATATTCTTCCTGTTCTTATTCTATATCTTAAGTCTGCAAGCTGCGCATATTCTGTCAACTTGAGTTGCCATTCTTTTTTGGTTGGGAATCTCACTCGTTTTCCATTTTTGGGCTAACGAAACATGGGCTGCAGTAGCAGTGGCATAGCAAGGGTGGGGCGTTGAGGGCGGAGCACCCCAGGTTCCACCCTGGAGGGGGGTGGAACACTTGGTGCCGCCACGCCCGTGACTCCCAAGCCGCTGCCCTGCACCCCTTCTGCGTGAGCAGCTGCCGCACGGAAGGGGTGCCGGGCAGCGGCTTGGGAGTCCGGACAGACTGTGCAAGTGTGGCATCCAGCACGGACTGTGCATGTCCGCACATGTGCAGTCCGGGCGGGCGGGCGTGAGCGGCTCCCCGTCTGTGTGGCGGCTGCTCGCACCCGGAAACTCATAAGACTGCAGCGTAAGACCCAGTATACCTGAAAGAGCGTCTCCACCCCCATCGTTCAACCCGGACACTGAGGTCCAGTGCCGAGGGCCTTCCGGAAGTTCTCTCCCTACAAGAAGCGAAGTTACAGGGAACCAGGCAGAGGACCTTCTCGGAGGTGGCACCCGCCCTGTGGAACGCCCTCCCATCAGAGGTCAAAGAAATAAACAACTATCTGACGTTTAGAAGACATCTGAAGGTAGCCCTGTTTAGGGAAGTTTTTAATGACTGATGTTTTAATGTATTTTTAATCTTTTGTTGGAAGCCACCCAGAGTGGCTGGGGAACCCAGCCAGATGGGCGGGGTATAAATATACTATTGTTTATTATTATTATTATTATTATTATTATTATTATTATTATTATTATTACAGTTACAGGTAGGTAGCCGTGTTGGTCTGCCGTAGTCGAAACAAAATAAAAAAAAAATCCTCCCAGTAGCACCTTAGAGACCAACTAAGTTTGTTCTTGGTATGAGCTTTCGAGTGCATGCACACTTCTTCAGATACACTGAAACAGAAGTCACCAGACCCTTATATATAGTGAGAGGGTGGGGAGGGGTATTACTCAGAAGGGTGGTGGGAATGGGAGATTGGCTGGTAGGTGGGGGTAAACCTGTTGAGGACTGTTAACGACTGCAATTGCTCTTACAGGAAAGAGCAAGGGGTGAGATGGCTAAAAATAGCTTTGTCATGTATATAATGAGATAAGAATCCAATGTCTCTATTCAAACCAGGTCTCTCCATGGTTTTAAGTTTGGTAATCAGTTGCTATTATTATTATTATTATTATTATTATTATTATTATTATTATTATTGACTGTCCCTAGATCTGGAGGTGTCATCAGACTATCAGAAAAGCCCTGTAGTTAGCCAATGGCCCACCTAGTCCAGCATCCTTCCATTCTCTCTCCCTCTCTCTCTACACCTGCTGAATGCCTGCCTTGCGTTTGTTCTGGACAGACAGAAAAGCCCATTTGGAAAAGGGACGAAAAGCTAGAAAGGTCTAATGGATCACGTTAAACGGACCCCCCTCGCTAGTGGGGCTGAGGCGCGCTGGGCTCCTTCTGGTGACCCCACGTGGCTCCTCTCTCTCCAAGAGGCCGGTCCTCTCTCGCTCTCCCCCGGCGGGGCTGGAGCTGCCGGCCTCCGTCTCCGCCCCCTTGCCCAGCCCAGCCCAGCCTGGCGAGGGTTGCGGAGGCGTTGGCCGGGAGGCCTCACTCTGCCTCCTGCCAGCCGTCGCTCCAGGCTCTTCTCGCTCGCTCTGCAGCTCCTCCGCGGTGAGTCTCTTTGGGGCGTTACAGCCGCGCGTAACGGGGACTTTTTGGAGAGGCGCCGAAAAAGACGCGCGCACCGCTTGCTAAAGGAGGATAGAAATGGAGGGCGGGGGGGCTGGAAGAAACATTCAGAAAAGTGGGGTTCTCCCATTGAAATGGAGCACCCTCCTCCTCACCCAAAAATATCTGCACCCTAGGGAGGGGGGGAACTGGACTGAGGTTGCTGCGCAATATTGGAAACCAAATAAGTTTGGTTTTTTGCAAATAAACACTTCTTTTTTTCTGCAGCGGAAAAGCCTGCAGTTCTGGAAAAGGGTGTGGTCCGCCCTGGGGAATGAGAGCGGGGTGGTCTCCTCTTGAGAAAGTGTGCTGGGTGTCTTGGGGGCAGGGGGCCTTTTCTCCTGAATCAATCAGCCTCCGCTCAGAATTCATTTTGGGTGACCTCGTGTGTGTCCTGTGTTGATCTGGCTTGGAGTATAGAGGCAGGTCCATTGCCGTGAATGGGCATGGGGGGGGGGGTCCCGTTGATTCTAGTGGGTCTACTCTTGAACCGGACCAAGCGTCCTTTTTCTTGGTATTGGCTTGCAGTAAAAAAACAAAAACAAAAAACCCCTCTGGGTCTGAAAAACATCGCTAAAATTGGGGAGGGCGTATTTATTTTTATTCAGGGGGGTTTTAAAATCTGGTGTCCTGAGCAAAAAGGGTGGTTCATTTCCCCCTACCCGTTTAGAACTAAGGGGAGGTTGGGTTTTCCAGGAAGACTTTATTTAGGGGGAGGGGGTTAACCCCAAGTTTAGTGCTTTGAAGGGGTGGAGGAGCCCAACACCCTAAAACTAGAGGACGGGGGGGGGGGGGTTCCAAAGGCAGAATTTGGGGAACATGGGGCTGGGTAGGTCCTTCCATCATTGGATAGGGTGTGCTCCCAACTAGGGACATGTCTGGAGTTCCCCACCCAGCCATGTGGCTGACTAATCCCAGTTGTGAGGAGCGGGAAAGTGCAGATCCATGAAATGGGTGCATTTCTGAAATATGTAGGAATAGAGGAAGCTGCTTTAGACCGAGTCGGGTGATTGGTCCATCCAGTTCAGTGTTGCCTGCACTGACTGGCAGCGAGTCTCCGAGGTTTCAGATGGGGCTCAGATGGGGCTCGTTTCCCTAACCCCTAGCTGGAGACGGTGGACTTGAACCTGCCACCTTTTGCATGCACATACCCTGTTCTCCCATTAGGTAAGGATACTTCCCCCACCCCTTTTGGGGGTGCCCTGGACCCTTAGCCGAGGGCAGTGTGACTATTCTGCACTGAGAGAAAGAAATGAGGGGGTTATATATCCAAATGCATGTCCTGCTCATAGTAGGCTCATTGACGTTAATAGACATGGCTAGTTCGGGGTCATTAATTCCAATGGGTCTACTCTTGAGTAGGGCCTAGCTACTTCTTTAAAAAAAGCTCTGGGACTAGATCACTGCCAGTGTCAATCTGGCGTAGCCTGATCCTTTGGGGACTGGGATCCCTTGCATTTGCTAGGGAGCATGCATAAGAAGGATCCAAAGGTGTGATGGATCTGTGTGAAGTTACCTGACACTGCATCCACACCCAGAGAGGCCCCAGCCCCTCCAATTGAGGTCAAGGTCCATCTTTTGCTCAGAGCCAGTCTTGGTTCCTAGGCCAGAGACGGCCAAAGCTATTGCCTTCAGATGTTGTCAGACCGACCCCACCTGGCTCACTGCGTACACACGCTGCGTTTTTAAACACACACACACAACTCCAAAGGGGGGTTGAATCCTGGAAACTGCACTTGACTCCTCACTGAGCTACAATTCCCAGCACCCTTGGCAAACTATGGTTCCCAGGAAGTTTGGGAAGCCGGCGCTAACGACAAAAATAATATCTAAGGCGAAGCATTGCAAGCGAATTCAGAAATAAATTCTGGGAGAACTGGTTGCTCTCTTCGAGAAAATAATCACCTCCCATGAAAGCAAATCCAAGTAGGTTTAGAAGAGATGTTTTAATTTTGCAATCAGTTGTGTTTTCTTGCAGAAGGCTGTGATCTGGAAGCGTTTTTTCCTGGAGCAGTTTCTTGGGTTTTTGTTAATGATTGAATAAATTAAAAGGGGGGCAGGGAATGCATGGTATGTAAGTGACCATGGGCTGTGGTGTCTGATGGGAACTGGCATTGGGTGTCAGTCTGGAGCAGGGGTAGGCAACCTAAGGCCCGGGGGCTGGATCTGGCCCAATCGCCTTCTCAATCCGGCCCGCGGACGGTCCAGGAATCAGTGTGTTTTTACATGAATAGAGTGTGTGCTTTTATTGAAAATGCATCTCTGGATTATTTGTGGGGCATAGGGTTTCGTTCAT